>JAWPHD010005951.1:90000-153115 GCA_037043455.1 Cyrtodaria siliqua
CATCAATAATAGCTCGTCAAAAGCGACCGATATTATTAATTATTGTCTCTTGTTGGCTGGTACTTACGCTAGCCTATGTATCGATTTAATTACTCTGGAACCAATACCAGTTTATCTAGACGCGTGTTCGTAAATACAACTGTCGATGAGAAGGAAAAGCAGTGTTGATACATTGGTATATTTTAGCAAATATTCACGGGTACAGATGAGTTCTATTTTTCTATCAACAACAAAACTGTGACGAAAAAAATCATTAATAACATAGGTTTGATGATCATACATTTATCTGTTTAAACATAGTATTTGTGTTATATGAAACTATAACTCTTAAAACTCTCCAGAAGTGCCATAACAATACACCTCTGCCACAATATAATCACACAGAGTCGACAGGTCCGCTGTATATTCTATATATTATCTCTGTGCCTTCGAAATAAAGCGAGGCCGCTAATCTTGTTGGGTATGGTGATTTTTGCCTCTAAACTGTCCGATTGTTTACGTAATCGACAACATTTCCGTGTACGTATATCATTTTAAAAGGAAAGTGTATTAGCATTATTAGCTCATCAATATTGCAATGCATTTGCATGTTGAGACGTGCTAAGACTTCTGACTTCTGAAAACGCTGAACAAACAAACTTACCGCTATAACAACGGGGGTTATGAAGTTCATCACAATCCGCATTATCGTTGGTATAGGTTTACCAATCATCATGTATATGTCATTACTGAATCTGTCAAACCCTGAAAGGTCATATTCAGAAGATGCATTAAGATTGAAGTATTTGGTTTGAGTTCCAATAGGTATTTGGCAGTTTATTATCCATAACGGAAATAAATTCGGCCAAGAAAAAGTCATGGTGGACGAGACGCTATGAAGTACCGCTTGTTATACTGGAAAAACTGTAGTGATCATACGTGGTCCCGCCTTAATTCCATTAAGCGATGGGATTGCGTATATTAGCGGGATTTTATAATGGATATTTCGACAATAAAACATGTTTAAAAACATATTTTACTAAACAATTTCGATAATCTTTTTTAAAATTGCCTGTTAAATGTAAATATTTAAGCCGAAATCAAGGTTTTATTTCATACCCCAGCCAACCCCGTTTTAGTTTCATGGAGAAGGGGTTGGATGGGGTATGAAATTTAATACTCGGACCACGTAATGTTTCGAAGAGGCAAACAGGAATTATCATAGGGTTAAATATAATATTTTCAAATCATGATTAATGAGGTAACTAATTGTTCTAATGTCTGTCATTTTACATGTAGCTGTTTGTCGTACCTTATTATATAGAGCTTGTACGAGTTAGTAACATTCTGAAAGGCGAGAATGGTCTAATTTTAAAAAGGTATCCTGTGATTGGTAGGCTTCATAACCTCTGCTCCCAACTAAATTCCATTTTGTTTATTTCGCCCATTGTTTTCTCGTTTAGGTAAAATCGTTTTGTTCGAAACTGGGACCATACGCCGATGGCCATGGAATGATGTGAAAATACCGCATTGAAGGTTTCATGTTCACTGTCATATGCATACCATCTTTGGGATGGCTCAAAGGTCTGTACAATCAATTGACTTTCTAAATATTGAGTTCTAATCAACCCGGGGCTAGAGGGCTTGAACGGTAGCGAGCACCTTTCACAACCGTCTCAATCAAACAGAGACTGTAATATTTTTTGTATTTATCGTGTTCGACGATTTCCAAATTTCACTTTTCAAACGCTTGTTTTCTTAACAGATTGAACTTTATGCACATAAATTTACCTCGCGGTATCACCACAACTTTGAACATATTGCAACAAAATAGGTTTTAAAAGACTCGGACAATACGTGTAACCACAAAGCAACATGCTCCGTTAATATTCCTATCGTGACAAAGCACGATTGAGACTGTTTTAAATAATATACCATATGTCCAGGATACCACGAACATCTCTATCATAGTCACAATGAATCCAATCCAAACACCGCTATACCAGTCAATCCACAGGAATATATACGCACCAGCCTAAAAAGATAGTTATATAGAAGAGTAATCCTATTGTCAACCCGTTTGTGTTTGTGATGTCTTATCTTGCCTAGTGTTCATCTTTAAAGTTAAAGTTGTTCTTTGTTTCTATGTGTGTTTGTGGTTGACTGTCGTCCTTGAATGCTAATTTTCCTGTTCGATTTTTATAACTATTGTTATTGTGTAATAATCATAAAATACAGTATTTATATATACACGAGCATCTTTGTGTTTTACTTATATTGCCTATTAATGCTGCCTTGTTGGTTAGAGAATAGTGCATGGCGGGGATTTCTTTATTTACACTGTCCCGTTTTATTGGGTTGACATTAGGGTAAGTGTGAGGTTTGGTGCACCATAGAACCTGGTTTAACCCTCCCCCCCCCCATCCCCAGCGGCCTGTTTTGCCACTGACCGTTCCAAGGCGGTAGCCCTATTGTCAACCCTTTTATGTTTGTGATGTTTTATTTGGCCTTTTAGTCATCTTTAATGTTTTTCTTTGTTTATGTGTGTGTTTGTAGTTGACTGTCGTCTTTGAATTCTACTTTTTCTGTTCGGTTTGTATATCTTTATTTAAGGCAAATTCTAAGTAAAGAAATGTGACTAATTATGAAAATATTCAAGCTAGATAATTCTGAAAATATTTTAAATGTTTGTTTTTTTCTATTTTCAGTAACAGTGCCCTTAACCCCAATGACCTCAAATGTAATCCCAGACTTCTTTTTCATACAAGCTACCTATTCAGAAAGTTTCAGGCCAATATCTCATTTATAACTAAAGTTATAGATCGGAAACCATTTTTCTACTTTTATTACAGTAACCTTAAATGGGTTACCCAGTGACCCCAAATGCAATCACAAGCTTGTTTTTTATATAAGTTACCTATGTAGAAAATGTTTGCCCGTATCTCATACCTAACTGAATACTGAACAGAAAATATTTTCTATTTTAAGTTCCAGTGACCTTGACCTTGGACCCAGTGACGCCAATGCAATCCCCAAGCTTTCACTTCATATAAGCTAGCTACCCAGAATGTTTCATGCCAATATCTAATTCCTAACTGAATTTATTGAACGGAAACCGTTTTCCGGTTTTTAGTAACAGTGACATTAACCTTGATTCCAATGATCCCAAATGCAACCCCAAGCTTTCTCGTCATATAAGCTACCTATCCTGAAATTTTCATGCCAATATCCCATTCCTAGCTGATGTTATTGAGCGGAAACAAAACCTAGAACTATCACTGAAGGTGATGAATATCCCCGTATGAATTTTAAGTGAAATAAAGGGCCATACTTCGGTAATAAATTAGAATGATTAATGATGATAAAGAGGGACATAAGGTCATCCGTTGTTATGTTTATGTGAAGTTTGGGAACAACTATTACAAAAGCATTTGAGGAATTTCAAGTAATGAACATGTGTTACGCGACGCGACGGGACAAATATGCGTAAAGTGACCGGATGTGGGACGCGACGCAACGGGACGCGACGGGACGTTACGGACAACGTGATTCCAATATAGCCCCCACTTCACTTTGTGAATCGGTGGTATAATAAAAGTAATTACCACTAAAGAAAATATCTAACAATATGGTCAACTTCAGGTGAAATTTCCAAACAAAATACGTAAATGTTGTTGTAACGATATACATGTATAAAGTGTAGAAACACCTCACAACTAAATAATTAGAAACACCTCACAATTATACTGAACACAATTATTCTGAACAACCACAGCAGTTGCAGTTAAAGAGGAAATTAATCTGGTGTATTAATATACAATCTGAGAGAGGAAAGTTCATGCAGCTATCTCCCGTTTCCTGGTCTCAGAAGGCAATCATAGAGTCCCACAAGGTTTTTAAGTCATTGCTCAAGATAGAGGTGAAGCATACTATATTAGGGACTGACTGTAGAAGGTCAGTCATTATGCATGGGGGCCGTATCCTTTTCTGACAAATATCCTGATTAATTGTGTAAGGTGTTCAGAAAACCCGTCAGACCCCGTTTTAATTTACAAAGTTTAGAGATCTCATCTCCACAAATAAAGACTGTGGTAGAGAATTCCTTGATAAACCTTAAGCTGTCTAAGTCCTGGGGTTATGAACCTTTAAACACTATTATAGACACGGCTTATTTGGGTCTTAAAGTTCCCCGGCCATGTTTTGTTTCATCAACATGTTTATGTTTATTTAAATCGAAATCAATATACAACAATATATATTTACAATTCACACATTGCAATATCTGTGAAAAGCGGGAATACGATTTCATTTGATGACGCAGAAAACTTTGAATAGGTAAATTAATCCACAGATTAATGCATTTATCAATTATCTGGCAATAGTTTTGCAGCTATACAATTCAGATTTACCTCATTTCCCTGTGCAATCACGCAGGATCTACGACATGCAAATAATACTTGTTTTTACATACAACTTAGTAGCCGTTTAAAATATATATTTCTCTCCGGGACTATCAAGAAATGTTCATATGATGTTTAAGAGTTAAATTTGTTAATTGATAGTACTACAAAAAGGGTGGCCATTCATCTTTAAGTAAACCGTCTTTCTAAATCCGTTTCAGATGGCTTCGCTCTGTGACCGCTTTATTTCATTTTCGACCTTTGCAACATGTTCTGTTCCATTCCATAAATGCCTAAGTTGTATCATACCTTGTAAACGTATGGATAAACGGTAAACGTCGGCATATGTTCTTCCCTAAATGTGGATATAAAAGTCGAACAGTAAAATATGCAGCTTTCAAGGACCACAGTCAACCACAAACACAAACAAAAACAAACAACAACGAAGATGAATAAATGACAGGATATGACATCACAAACCTGTTCAGTATCAGTACAATGAAAACATAATATCTTATTTTACTTTGTTCCAAGTTTTGAATGTAATAGTGTAATTGCATAGGTATGTAACGCGTTAAAAGCGATAAAACGCACTCAAAGAATTCAGTTTTCATCCACGCATTCACTTTATTGTTCAAAGAATTAACCTAGATTGATCCCACGAATATTCATAATATCAATACTTTGGGAAAATAAACTATACCAGGCTTCGACACAAGTAAAACAATTACCCAAATGTTGTCAAAAGTCAATTTTGATCAGATCAGAAAATAAATGAATGTGGAAATAAAAGCATATAAATATATAAGAAAACGCCGATGTTTCATATATCAATACTGTATTATATTTTTCTAGCCTAATTGATATTTCATGGTAGATTGATTACATGAAACCTTTTGCTGACATTTATTATAAGAAGTGTTATAAGAAGTGTTCAGTATGATTTCTTGTACAGGTATTGAATGATTTAAAATCCCATTCCAAATTCCGATATGCGTACCCCTGTACACGTTGGTAAAGAGCCGAGGAAGAGGATTATTGAAAAGGCAGCCAATGTGTGAATTCTGTATCGCGGCAGAAGTCGGGGAAACATCTCACAAACTATTTGTACAATCATATCGACTGGAATCATCTAAAATGGTATATGTAGATGAACTGTTTAATGGAATATATGCATAGCATCGGTAACATATCAATGATAATTTTTACTGACCATCCATTTTATTTCACATGCCCCAGTAAGCTCTAAATTAAATTAATTTCAATTGAACCGATCAGCCAAATCACACATTTTCAAATTTGAAATCTACTCCACCCAAAGGAATAGATCTAGATCTTTACTCTTCTTAAAAGAAATATGTTTCTAGTTGCGTAGCTGATTTTAGGCACTGCAGGCGCGTAGCCAGGTGGAAGCTCGGAAGCCGGAACCGTTCCACTTTGTTTTCCTGATATAGTGTTTGGAAGCCCGAGAATTCTCCGGACTCCTTTTGCCGGTCACATCAAATGTTGGTCTTCCACTTTAGTCTGCGTCTGCGCAACTAGAACTATTTTATTTTGACGTGTTTAAGGATGATTAACTAGTCAGAATGCAGTAAATATGTGTATTGTCCGCAGTTTGTAATTATAGCAGCATATATACATGGCATATGTTTCGCAATATATACACTGAAATATTTTATGGACTATACATGGCTTATGTAATCGAATCCAAACATGCATACGTTCTTTGCTTCAGATTACGAATAGTTCTTTTGGATCGCATCGGAGTTAGGTTTAGGGTTAGGATTAATTGAAACTAAAACGGTAAGAAACTATAAGAGAAGAAATCCTCCAGGTGAGGTCCTCCCATCAACCGCTACAGTGTCAGCAAGTATAATTTATTCATTTGGTTTAAACATATTTCTGTTACATCGATTGTGAAGCAAGTTCTTGGAATATATATTAATCACTCTCGATGGCTTCCTGGGAAGAACCAGTACTAAGTAATGTGGATTAATTATCTTGCTCAAGGATAAATAACCTGGCCATGGCGAGGATCGAACCCAAGACTTCGCGATCTGAAGTCCGACGCTCCACCACTGGCGACGCCCTCTACTGACATTTGTACATTAGACGGTAACATTTGAATTAAATTAATGTATTTCATTGGCATTACGTACCTGTCCATCAAACGCAGTGAGAACTGTAGAAACGATGAAAAAGACAATCCATAACTGTGGTAGTGGCAGAGCAGAAAGGGCGGTGATATAGGCGATCACACCCGTAGACATACCTATTAATGACTCAGGATTTATATATGGAGATGTGAACTATTAATGATAAGATTATATTCAGATATAGGTAGCCACATGCAACTATTCAACACACAAATAAACCACGTAACAAAATAAAGATTATAATATCAATATTACAAACTTAAAATGAATAAATGCATGGAGTTCTACGGCACAACTATACAAATAAGGAATGATATGGCTACAGTATGTTTTATTTTTATATATATGAAGACCAACGAAGGCCCGTTAAAGGCTGTGTAAACAAGTATATGGTAATAAAACTGTAAACGTAAAGGTACATCCTACATGTTTTGTACTGGTGACAACCTAGTGTAATTTACAGTAACACAGATAACTTATCCGGAGATCGCAAGTTATTTCGTAAACAGGACCGAACTAGAATTTATCATGGAAATACCTATTATTTACCATCTGACCAGACCATCGGATGATACTTAAAACCGAGGTAACTCATACAATCAAATTTACCATAAAAGCAAGTCCGGAATACAGATTTGACACTCATTAAATGTACAATACACTTATACCTGCATTTATGACTTCCGTTATTTCAACGTTATAGGTATGAGCCAAGTTGCCGAGAACGGAGAAACACACCATTCCAGAAAATATTGCCATGAACGCATCCACGATTGGTAGAATAACAGACGACCTGTGGAAAAAGTAACATCTAAAATAAAAAATAATTTAAATCAGAAATATTTCCCGACTGGACAAAAGGGGTACCTGTGACCTAAATCAGTTCAATGAACAGTTGAAAGAACTACTTGCGTCTACAAATAGACCCTGAACGGTACTTTTTGCTGCTATAAATAGAAAGTTACATGACCAAGAAAAGCATGTCCGACGATACACGCGTAAAAAATGATACTGAATAGCAAGGATGAAGATTGCTTTAGATTTCATTCGTACAAATATATATGCTTTTATTCGAAAACAGACTGGGAATCTATTGCATTTGATTGTGCTTCTATTGTCCAATGGTCTTATTGTGTGACGTCAATATCGATATCTGATATTGATGAGGTTTTTTTATCAATTAATCCCAAATACAGTCTGGATTTTTTTCTTTGGTTTCTTTATTTTTCAACACATATTTGCATTGTTTTCCTGTCACATTCTTCAATAATTTGGAAGAAATTGCGCTAACTTGGTACACATGTAAAAGTGTCGGCCATAGACAGATTAGTAATTTCATGGCAGATATTTCAAATCATCCTGACTTAACAGAAGGTACACAGACCACGGCCTTCGAGCAACAGCATTAAGACAGATGCCTTTATCTGAACAATTCCAATGAACTCCCACCATGGTACCATACAAAAGATCAAGCATAGCGCACCAACAAATAATGAGCAGCATTATATCAGACATCAGCAATTATGTCCTGCCCCCATCCACCCCCACCTACCAACTACTGAACCTGGAAGACAAAAAAATGAGACCACCAGGGGTTATTCTTGCTTGGTCTCAAAGTGCTCTCATGTTATCTAGGAACATCAACAACAACTTGCTGTTATAAATCTATGTAGCATTGTGTCCCCTGGGGAGGGGCCATATTTGACAACAGCCTCGCCATCGATTTAATCAAAAAAAGTAGAGGATCATAAACTTATGTTTTTGATGTCACCTGCCTTGCATACTAACATTGTAATTATATTTCTTTTTAATACATGATTCTGATTGACTGTGTTCTGTGTAAGCTACATTGTTTGTTCGACTTTTATAGCTATTTCATATATGACTCAAAGTAATAGTGTTACCCCCGGGACCAGACTAAACATGATTCTAGGGTCACCATTTAACTAACTTGAGGATAATAATCGAATGCTACATGCAGCGTATAAGACTTCTTACAGTAGTTTCAAGGAAATTATTTTTACTGACGTTCCAAAATATCTCTGTAGAAAACTGGGACCCGGAACCCCAGTGTCAGGATGTGAGCAAAATTATTATAGCACCATAGTCTTATGCTAAATGCAAATCATTTGCCCTCTATCACATTTCGGAGAAGCGATTTTTCTGCACGACTCCATTTAAAATATGACTATTGGTGTGGGGCAAATATGATACCGGAGTCAACATTTTGAGAAACATAACAGAGGACTGAAACCTTACGCATACTATTTGACCTCTAGCTCTTACAGTTTCGGAGAGGTTTTTTTAACGTGTTCCTTCATAACTAAATGTAAAACTTCTACTCCCGGGTTGGGCAATATTTGACCCACGGTCACCAGTTCTCCATTCTTAGAAAAATGCTATAAACGTATGATACATAAAAAAATAGTATACCTCTAGCTCTGGTTGTTTAAGGGGAAAAGATTGTTTTTAACCAATATGTGCATTTGTATCATAAAACAATAAATATATATTGTTAGCAACGACACTAATTTGGGGCCAAAAACATTAACGTAAACATATTTGGAGAGAGCCCGAACTGGTTGTGATCGACACTACTAGGGACCGAAACGTCTTGGGACTTGCTTCCAATATATCAAATGATATTAATTGGCGCTTGTTCCCAAATATTTAAATATTACTAATATATACTGAACAGGGGATTCATTGGAAGCAACAAACACCAACACAATCCTCAGATAATTTTACGACTAGACACTGGATTATTTACACTAACCTTAAACAGTTTTCGTTGAAACGAGCATGGGTGCCTATTGTCAGAATTGAGCCCCATCCAAACCCCAAGGTGTAGAAAGCCATTAGTGCTGCTTCTATCCATATCTGTGAATAAAGTCAAAGTTATGGGATTGATATAAACAGATTATTATTGACAAAACATTATGATTCTTGTAATAGAATGTTCACTAATGCAGACAAGCGAAAGATAGTAGCATAAGAGTGTTCTGAAGATTAGCATGCATAATTTAAAAATGGATGGGGGAACTCTTGGACTAATATATTAGAGACCTGAAGCAAACATCAACAATTCCATTAAAAAGAGGTTTATGAGATTTATATAAACAAAATAGTATATACATACAGTTAACTCATCTCATCATTACTCTTGACAAAACATTATGATTCTTGTTCACTAATGCATTCGAAACATTCTTTTAACTCATTTTAGAATTAATTTATATTTACAGTTTTGTTATTCTTGATTTCAAGAAACACAGTACGCAGTGAAATTGTGTTTCTCTCCCACTTTGCTAATGCTTCATTCAAATTAAAAATCCATTGCTTCTATCATGATATCCCGTCCTGGTATTATGACTCACTTTCTACTATTGTGATGTCACATCTTTTCACCCAATCAATTCTGAGAACTGATTGAGTGTATAAATAACTGATATATGTGTGCCTAATACGATATGCTATCGGTATACTTTGTTTCTACCGGAACATTTATATTTTTCGGTTTCTAACTACCGTAGCTCATTCTAATTTGCAGTTACACTATCGTTTTATAAGACATGCTGCATAGTTTAATAACAGTTATGTGTATCGTTAAATGTGCTTGGACACATCGGTGTTTAGATACTGCCAGACTCGATATAAATACTGGCTAATTCAATTATGTATTATAATGCTGTTTTAACATGTTTATTATTGGAGGACACACTAGCTGTTTTGAACTTAAATTTATTGAAATCAGACTCGCAGGATCTATGATTTTGTAATTATCCTGTTGCTCGTGATTTTATCTTCGAATAGGTTGTATTCGTTTCAATTTATTCATACAGATGTTCACGTTGTTGCCGGATGCAAATAACGTTTTCTATTTTCCATTGTTTGGTCGGCCATTTTCGATTCTCGTCAGACCAACCTTTTTTTTCAATTTTATTAACATAAGCTTTATTTCGTCTCTTCCTTTGTTTATATCCTGTGAGATTCCTTTTCTAATTGATATTAACGATAAATAAACGTTCTCGTAAATTATTTAATTAGTATTGACGAAATGTGGAATGTGGAGTGACGTCATAGTTTCCCACGCTGTTAGTTCCCACGCTGTTAAGTTTTGCACTAAATAACCTGATCGATGAACGCAGTTGATGTCGGTGTTGACGCTTTACCAGTAGTGCCATTGGACTCGGGCTTGCCAGGTACATTAGACGTAGACCCATCTATCTTTGAATTACCAAGCGTTCATGCGGAACTTAGGTTCTCTGTATCCCATTCAGTTAAGTCTAAGCTTATAGCTGGCCAGTACATTGATCTTGCCAGTTTATTGGAGACTCAGGTTCCCATGGACAAAGATAAACATTTGGTTATATCTCCACTTGGTGAGTTGATGGAAAAACCTACCAATCCCATGACAAAACAAGTGAGTATTGAAACTTGGACCGATACATTTTTGGTCTTTTCAAGCATCTATTTATCGGCTCATCCGCGAAAAGTCAAGGAATTGTTGAAATACATGAATGTCATTAGAACTGGGGCAAAGTGTCATGGTGGTTTTGGATGGAAGCACTATGACCAACAATTTCGTCTTCGTCTTGCCACTAACCCTTCAATGTCATGGGGGAAAATAGATTATGAGCTTTGGCTACTTTATATGTCCTCAAGTGGTCAAGCTGGTGCAAGTACCGTTGGTCATTTTGCCCAGAAAAGATGTTTTGATTTTAACTTGAGCCAGTGTTCTCGCCATGTGTATTCATACAGTCATAAGTGCTTGTCATGTTCTGGTGATCATCCTTCTAGGTCGTGTTTTGCCAGAAAACCAGAGGGAAATGTATGGCGCAGACCTATGCGAGCCCCTGCACCCCAGAGCTCGCCCACTTTCTACCAGTCACAAAGACCCAGAAGTCAGTACGTCCGATTTATGGGGCCCCCTAGGCCAAAGTCCTATTAATTTGTCGACATTACAGAACTATTTAGCTTTATATCCAAACCGACACGATGCAAAATTGTTAGCTGATGGATTCAATAATGGTTTTAGGCTTCAATACACGGGTTCACGACAAAAATCAGATGCAAACTATTTAAAGTCTGCATATCAGCATTTTCAAGCATTGAAATCAAAGCTTGATAGAGAAATCGCTTTAGGGAGAATGATTGGTCCTTTCGATTCCCCTTCTGTGGCTAATCTAAAAGTGTCTCCAGTTGGTGTTGTGCCCAAGTCAGATGGCTCTTGGCGTTTGATAACTCATTTGTCTTACCCAGAAGGTAGCAGTGTTAATGACGGGATAAATGATGATCTTTGTACAGTAAAATATACTTCATTTGACAAGGTGGTGGAAATGATTTTTAATCTTGGTAAATCTGCTTTAATGGCAAAAAGGGATGTTAAATCAGCTTTTCAATTTCTACCTATACAACCAGCGGATTTTCATTTGTTAGGTTTAAAAGTTGGAGAAAAGTTTACATTGACAAATGTTTGCATATGGGTTGCAGTATCTCTTGTGCTCTGTTTGAGAAGTTTTCTACTTTTTTACATTGGCTTGTCAGTTTTGCTTCAGGCTTTGTCACTCTTGACCATTTTCTTGATGACTTTATTTTCGCTGGGGAGCGTGGGTCAGAAACATGTAATACATTAGTTTCAACCTTTACTCAGGTTTGTGCTGAAGTAGGTGTCCCTATCGTTGAAGACAAATCTGTTGGTCCTACTACAGTTTTAGTATTTCTGGGGCTGGAAATCGATTCAGATGAAATGGTTCTTCGCATACCATTGCACAAAATTGAGAAGTTGATTCATATTATAAATAGTTTCCTTCATAAGAAAAAAGTCACTCTTAAGGACCTTCAGTCTCTATCTGGCACGTTGAATATTTTTTTGCCAAGCAGTAAGATCTAGTAGAGCATTTATAAGGCGTTTATATGATGCAATGTCTGGTCTACGTAAGCCACATCATAAACGTAGGATTTCTTGCGAGCTTCGAGAAGACCTCGGCCTCTGGCTAACATTTCTAACAGGATTTAATGGCATTTCTGTAATTCCAGACAGTTCTTGGTATGGTAGCGATACTTTGCAGCTGTTTACAGATAGCGCCGATTCAGCAGAATTGGGTGCTGCTTGTTTCCTTCAAGGGAGGTGGTCATTTTTTCCTTGGCCAGTTAGCTGGCAAAAAAGTACCATTTTGCGGGACATAACTTTTCTAGAAATGATTCCTGTGCCTCTTGCAATGTTTCTGTGGGGAGCCACAATAAAAAAATTATGTTAAGGATTGACAATGCAGCCCTGGTTCAGGTCATCAACAAGCAATCTTCCAATTCACAGAGACTAATGCATCTGATCAGGCCCTTTGTCTTGCTGACCATGAAGCACAATATATTGTTTAAAGCCACTCATATCTCTACACATGATAATGTTATAGCTGATGCTATTTCTCGCAAACAGTGGACCAGATTTCGCCATGTAGCCCCGGAAGCCAGCAAGGAGCCAGAGGTATTGCCTCCGGAGTTTCTTTCAATGATTTGCAAGGAGAAGCTACAAGACTACTGAATCTGTCCTTAGCGTCCAACACCATAGACTCATATAATGTTGGCCTGAATAAAGTCTGCTTGTTCAGGCGTCGTTACAGTTTACATGATGTCTGGCCCCCAGCATTAGAACACTTAACACACTTTATAGCTTGGCAGTCTTTGGAGGGTTTATCGTATTCAACTGCACGGTTATACACTACTTCAATTGGTTTTCAGTGCAAAGTTAAGAATGTCGAGGATGTCACAAAAAATGTCATCGTAGAGAAATTATTAGAAGGTTTTAGGCGAGTTGGGAAAAAACGGGATGCCCGTGTTCCAATTACAACAGCAATATTGTCGTCAGTCCTAGCAAAATTGCATGTAGTTTGCACAAACACATATGAGTCCACTTTATTTAGTACAGCATTTACTTTGGCTTTTTGCGGCTTTTTTAGGGTTGGTGAACTAGCAGTCACAAAAGGGGCTCCGTTGGCCAATGGCTTATCAATTGAGGATATTAGTTTGAGTTCCCAGAACGGGACTCTGGCTGTACACGTTAGGTATTCAAAAACAGATCAGTTCGGTCGCGACATCATTCTGAAATTCACAAGATCTGGAGGCACTTTGTGTCCAATATATGCCTTAGAAAAGTTTCTTACGGTAAGGCCTCATATACCGGGTCCTTTATTTTGTCATTTCGATGGGCGTCCATTGTCGCGTTACCAATTTTCAGCTGTTCTAAACAAATAATTAGCTTTTCTTGGCACTGACTATTCAAGATAAAAATCACATTATTTCAGAATAGGGGCAGCTACTTTAGCCGCAAGTAGAGGTTTCCTCCAAGAGTCTATTAAAGCAATGGGGAGATGGAGTTCTGAGGCTTATAAAACTTATGTTCATTTCCCAGTGCATGTTCTCCCAATTATGTCAGATTATCTAATAAAACAGTCACTTTATTAGCTAGATATTAACAATAACCAAGTCATTTTAGGTGATAAAACAATCTGGTGTCTGGGTTCATTGGTTGTCAAGAAGGCGTTTTTGGTGGCGCGTACAAGACCAGATGGGCTCAATTTAGGACTTGCACGACTTCATGTAACAGTATGGTGGCAAGGCTATTGTGGTTTGGGTCTCCTAGACGTGCAGAGCAAGATTCAGTTCCTGCTGGAATATGGTCCAGTCCAAGCCTACATTTTTCTGCACTGTGGGGGAAATGATTTAGGGAAATACCCATTAAAGGTTCTTAGAAAGCATGTTAAGCTTTTGACTGAGTTTTTAGGGTCAGTTTGCCTGATGTAGTCGTTATTTGGTCTCAAATACTTCCTAGGTTTTCATGGCGTTTTTCTAACAACCCTGTTGCAATGGAAAGGGCCAGAAAGCGGCTAAACAGTTATGCTGCTAAGGCGATAATAGATATTGGGGGCCTTTATCTGCTACACCCACACATTCAGGCTGATGATACCTGTCTTGAACAGGATGGTGTTCATTTATCAGATGTGGGAAATAACTTGTTTCTTAACCAGTTAGCAGCTGGTTTTGAATGTTTCATTGGAAGTAGGCAGTGATAAGGAAAATATATTCATTTTTGGCACCGTTTCTGTTTTGGGCGTGGCATTAGGATATTTTGCTTTTTGTAGGCACTTCGCTGCTGCCAAAAAATGTTTCCCCTATTTTTGGCGGTGGATGGGAGCCTGAACACTTTATGACTTGGAGTGTCCGGGCACCCATCCATATGGCGGGCAGCGAAGGTGTGAAAGGAAGGACATATAACTTTCAGTTTAACATTATTCAGTTCCTGTATACACAGAGACTGAATTGTAATCTAAACATCAATTATATACAAATTTGCTGTCCGTACGAATTGCTAAAAAACATTTCAATTGATTGAATTCGGTGCACTTGTAATTATGCTTGAATATCAACCGTGCTTTCAACACTTGCTTAAATCAGAAAAGTTGCTTTCATAATGAACATTTAATTTGGTGCACATGTATTGATGTCCTTAATATTGTAATATTCAATTTGCTTTTTTGCTTAATGCTTTCTGCTGTAAGGGCTTGCCATAATGGTCTTTTGTGCTTACCGGCAGCCCAATTGTTAATCATTTAATCCATGCCACGCCCAATATTTGCCAAATCTATTAAAGTTTAAAAAATATTTGTATGTGTTGTTATTACAGTGCTCTCCAATAATACTGACTATAATATCTGTTATAGTCAATGGATAGGGCATATATTTTGCCTGAATTAGACTTGCGTTTGTGAGCTGTGGTTTCAATATGACCAATTTTCTCATTCATTTTAGGATGTGTAAAAATAACCTAAATGCCGATTGAAATTATTTAAACTGTTCAATCTGTATTGCTATACTGATGCTTACGTTGTGTTACATGTGTTCAACACACAAATGAATCATTTCCATTAAAATACATATTGCTATGAAATATGATTAATTTAGGAGCTTCTAAAAGTGTGCCTACAAAAAGAGTCCAAACACTTTGTCAAATATAGATTAGGTTCGACCCTGCAATAACTACAGGCAATAACTATAATAAAGCGCCAGGCAATTCAATCATTCTATTGTTAGAACAGTAACATGCTAAAAACCAACCCTGGGTTCCGAAAGTTTTGAGAAGTCCGGATAGAAGAAATGGTACAATCCATCGCCAGCGCCTGGTAGCAACAGAGATCTGATGAACACGACAACCGTCAGTAGAAGAACTGGTACAATCCATCGCCAGCGCCTGGTAGCAACAGAGATCTGATGAACACGACAACCGTCAGTAGAATAACTGGTACAATCCATCGCCAGCGCCTGGTAGCAACAGAGATCTGATGAACACGACAACCGTCAGTAGAAGAACTGGTACAATCCATCGCCAGCGCCTGGTAGCAACAGAGATCTGATGAACACGACAACCGTCAGTAGAAGAACTGGTACAATCCATCGCCAGCGCCTGGTAGCAACAGAGATCTGATGAACACGACAACCGTCAGTAGAAGAACTGGTACAATCCATCGCCAGCGCCTGGTAGCAACAGAGATCTGATGAACACGACAACCGTCAGTAGAAGAACTGGTACAATCCATCGCCAGCGCCTGGTAGCAACAGAGATCTGATGAACACGACAACCGTCAGTAGAAGAACTGGTACAATCCATCGCCAGCGCCTGGTAGCAACAGAGATCTGATGAACACGACAACCGTCAGTAGAAGAACTGGTACAATCCATCGCCAGCGCCTGGTAGCAACAGAGATCTGATGAACACGACAACCGTCAGTAGAAGAACTGGTACAATCCATCGCCAGCGCCTGGTAGCAACAGAGATCTGATGAACACGACAACCGTCAGTAGAAGAACTGGTACAATCCATCGCCAGCGCCTGGTAGCAACAGAGATCTGATGAACACGACAACCGTCAGAATGAATGGTACAATCCATCGCCAGCGCCTGGTAGCAACAGAGATCTGATGAACACGACAACCGTCAGAATGAATGGTACAATCCATCGCCAGCGCCTGGTAGCAACAGAGATCTGATGAACACGACAACCGTCAGAATGAATGGTACAATCCATCGCCAGCGCCTGGTAGCAACAGAGATCTGATGAACACGACAACCGTCAGAATGAATGGTACAATCCATCGCCAGCGCCTGGTAGCAACAGAGATCTGATGAACACGACAACCGTCAGAATGAATGGTACAATCCATCGCCAGCGCCTGGTAGCAACAGAGATCTGATGAACACGACAACCGTCAGAATGAATGGTACAATCCATCGCCAGCGCCTGGTAGCAACAGAGATCTGATGAACACGACAACCGTCAGAATGAATGGTACAATCCATCGCCAGCGCCTGGTAGCAACAGAGATCTGATGAACACGACAACCGTCAGAATGAATGGTACAATCCATCGCCAGCGCCTGGTAGCAACAGAGATCTGATGAACACGACAACCGTCAGAATGAATGGGACTAGTGTCGTCACGAAAATGATCTAAAAGCAGAAAATAAAAACAATCAATTATTATTTGCCAACAAAATTGAAAATCACAAAAGCAGTGTCGTCACGACAAATAATGAATGGAATGTTGCTCATTTGTTTTAGTTTCAAACATTATTTTAAAAAAGAATCTTGTTTTCTCAAAATGTACAGATCATTCGCAAATAGCCATAGTATTAATCGCATTATAATATCGACCACTTCTCTTAATTCATTCATAGAATAGTAATAATTACTCGGTCTAAAATCAAAATGTAAATCGGGATATGACATATCGGGCACACAACATATTTCCTGGTTGGATCTCGGACCTGGGTCGCCGCAGTGTTTGTTATACTGTTTGTATTGTTCAACTGAATTCAAAATTATTTTTCATGCGTAAAACTGCAAAGGGTATATCACAGACTACAAACTCAATGTTAAATGACAATCGTAATGTCGTATACATGTGGAAATATAGCGAGAGAAAATGACAGTGAGTAGAATAGTTAGTTTTCATTCAAAAGTCAATCTATAGTTTATTTTTACCAAATAAAGATCATAGTTTAAAGCTGAGACTTAAAATATCATCATTTGTTTTAATATCAAAAGGGGTGCAAGTTGAGCAATATATATTTTAATTTTAGATTAAGCTTACCTCCCTTTAACCACTTGGTCGACATAGCGGTAAGATTTGCGGTTTACTAATAATAACACAAGTATTAGTATTAGATATTGAATATATGTATACGAGTAATGATAGCGTAATCACTTAACTACAAGACCAAATAAATATCAGTACTAGACCAAAGAAATTCCTTATTATTACTTGGGAACTAACCTATATATACAGTAATCAAAATTGTGTGTGCTTGTAAACAAACACATACTTATGTGGCTTATCTGACATTCATCATCGTTGTTTTTTACTTTCGACGTTAACGTACACATGTATGTATCAGAAGGTGATGCAAACGGTCAATAGTGTTAATTTAACCAATAAACCAACGCCTGTAATGCAGGCAAGATGGTTATTATCTTCCATTTAGTATATCTTTACCTATCCATCAGCGGTATCCAAAGCCCCTGACACAATATAAATGCACGGGAATAAATGCGAAGTTCACTTCCAAGTAAGATAAACGCATGCTCCCTCACGGTGCTCCCTCACGTGTATCTCTACATAATGATGGCATACTATGACAAGCTGAATATTTTTTTCAATGTTTCTTTATGTTTTCCTGGAAACTTATCTTTGTTTTTGAAAAAGTTACCCGAAATTGGGGGTAATGTATATTGTATGAGGTTTCAATGCAGTATCGCTTTCTCTATTAATTCCAGTCAAGTATCGCTTATATTAGTTGCAATGCAGTATACATAATGTATAGATTACTTTATTAGTTACAATACAATATATCTAGCCCTATAAGATTCATCTATACATATCAATGCAGTATCACTGACTCTATTAATTCCAGTCAAGTATCGCTTATATTAGTTGCAATGCAGTATACATAATGTATAGTTTCCTTTATTAGTTACAATACAATATATCTAGCCCTATAAGATCTATACCTATCAATGCAGTATCGCTTTCTCTATTAATTCCAGTCAAGTATCGCTTATATTAGTTTCAATGCAGTATACATAATGTATAGTTTCCTTTATTATAGTTCCAATGCAATATCTCTACCCCTGTAAGACCAGTGCAGTATCACTTCATCAATACCTATCAATGCAATATCTCTACCCCTGTAAGACCAGTGCAGTATCACTTCATCAATACCTATCAATGCAATATCTCTACCCCTGTAAGACAAGTGCAGTATCACTTCATCAATACCTATCAATGCAATATCTCTACCCATGTAAGACCAGTGCAGTATCACTTCATCAATACCTATCAATGCAATAGCTCTACCCCTGTAAGACCAGTGCAGTATCACTTCATCAATACCTATCAATGCAATATCTCTACCCATGTAAGATCAGTGCAGTATCACTTCATCAATACCTATCAATGCAATATCTCTACCCCTGTAAGACCAGTGCAGTATCACTTCATCAATACCTATCAATGCAATATCTCTACCCCTGTAAGACCAGTGCAGTATCACTTCATCAATACCTATCAATGCAATATCTCTACCCATGTAAGACCAGTGCAGTATCACTTCATCAATACCTATCAATGCAGTATCGCTGAATCTATAAACAACCAATGTAGTATTACTGCCTCTATTAGTTTATATTTGTCCCAAACTACATATTACATCTCTAAATACCTCATATTGTATTGTTCAATATCCTTGTACATTTGTTATGATGGTGTCCTGTTCAATGTCATGTACATATATGCTACCCTTGTTCAAGTATCCTTTTTTGTTAAATTCGGCAACTTTCACGAAACTATTTATATTTACTTGTAAATCTATTTGTGTGGAGGCAACCCAGAAAACAATTATCACAATATAGTTGTCGATACATATAGCAGTCAGAAATAAAGTAATTCATTCGATCTATCGATCGAATTATTCGCACCCGCCCCCCCCCAAACCACCACCACCCCCACTACCCACACACCCCTACCACTAAAAAAGTTAAGTCGTTTGCTGTAACGTTGGATATATCGACCTAAATATGCTTTGATCGAACGTTCAGGTCTCACACCTCTATTATCTCCCCTAAAAGCTCACGGACATAGAGACAAAAGGAAAACAGAAAATAATTCTATTTTTTCTCAATTTTAGGCAATTTTTAATTTGAAAAATAGTCTTTTCTTTTCTTTAGCATACATCTGCAGTGTAAAAGACAGATGATACAGAAAATCCCATGTTGATATGAGGTTTCATTCAAATTTCAGAATTGTTTGACCGAAGCACCACATATTCAGCTAGATAGTGTATGAATTTTGTATTTTCCATAGGGTTCACAAAACATGAGCGAGAAAAAAAAAAAACCTGGCTAAATTATATATTTTATTGTTTTAAATTACTGATCTTGGCTATACTGAAGATATTAAACCAACAACAATGTCTGCTGCCCTGCTTTGAAGCTCAGATGTTGGAAAAGGCTGTACAGTAATCCTATGGGAAAATTAATTGTGGTGTGAGACCTGAAGTAAATTGGCATAATTAGCACAAAAGTCGTTAGTCTAAAGTCATAAAACTGTCGTCTATTTTAACGTTAGGTCGATTTACTGTGTGTCATACAACTTATCGATTTGTTGGAATGTAGTATTTTACTAATTAGACTATATAAGAAATTATAAACAGCCATTCTTGGATAATGAAATAAAATAATCAAGAAGGTATAATTTGGTTAAGTTATGTGTTTTACAGAGTTTTGTTTACACAAACAAGATTTCTCGATGAAAATATCAAATAGATAATGGCGATTTTTATTATAATATTATTGAAGTTTGACAAAGAAATAAAAAGGACATAAAATGATGATCAAAACTAAAAAGTAAAAGTGACTTTTACCTTCTCAAACGACTTGATACTTTTAATAAGGCAGCAGAATATCAGGATTCTGAATATAAATATCATCAGAACATAGCGCCATTGTATCGGGGAAAGATCCGATATCCCCGAGGACAGTTCTAGCACCTTGTATCTGTAAGAAATATAATGCTCGTACTAGTATAACACTTGAATATAAATAAGTATATTACATATACTGGTATAACACTGCATCTATAATAAACATAATACACGTACTAGTATATTATACCACTGCGTCTGTAAGAAGCATAATACATGTACCGGTATAATATAACACCTTGTACCTGGTATGATATAACACTGCATCTATAAGAAATATAAAACATGTACTGGTATAATATATACTGAACCAAAAAACTAATGCTTCATAAATTAAAGGTATTGTCTACTGGTGCGTTATTGTAAACATACTGGTATGATATAGCATTATTGTCAACCCTTTTATGTTGGAGATGTCGTGTCTTGCCTTTTAGTCATCTTTAAAATTGTTGTTTGTTTCTATGCGTGCGTTTGGTTGATTGCGGTCCATGAATGCTGCATTTCCTGTTCGACTTTTATATCTACTTGTATCTATAAGAAACATAATTCATGTACTGGTATAACTCTGCATCCATAATAAACATAATACATGTACTGGTGTAACACTGCATCCGTAATAAACAAAATGCATGTACTGGTATAACCCTGCATCCATAATAAACATAATACATGTACTGGTGTAACACTGCATCCGTAATAAACAAAATGCATGTACTGGTAGAACCTGCATCCATAATAAACATAATACATGTACTGGTGTAACACTGCATCCGTAATAAACAAAATGCATGTACTGGTATAACACTGCATCTATAATAAACATAATACATGTACTGGTATAACACTGCATCCATAAGAAACATAATACATGTACTGGTATAACACTGCATCTATAATAAATATAATACATGTACTGGTATAACACTGCATCCATAATAAACATAATGCATGTACTGGTATAACACTGCATCCATAATAAACATAATACATGTACAGGTATTACACTGCCTCCATAATAAATATAATGCATGTACTAGTATAACACTGCATTGATAAGAAACATAACACATGTTCTGGTATAACACTGCATCCATAATAAACATAATACATGTACTGGTATAACACTGCATCCATAATAAGCGTAATGCATGTACTGGTATAACACAGCAGCCATAATAAACATAATGCATGTATGCATAACACTGTGTCCATAATAAACATAATGCATGTACTGGTATAACACTGCATCTATAATAAACATAATGCATGTACTAGGATAACACTGCTTCCATAATAAACATAATGCATGGACTGGTATAACACTGCATCCATAATAAACATAATATATGTACTGGTATAGCACTGCGTCCATAATAAACATAATGCATGTACTGGTATAACACTGCATCCATAATAAACATAATGCATGTACTGGTATAACACTGCGTCCATAATAAACATAATACATGTACTGGTATAACACTGCGTCCATAATAAACATAATGCATGTACTGGTATAACACTGCATCCATAATAAACATAATGCATGTACTGGTATAACACTGCATCCATAATAAACATAATGCATTTACTGGTATAACACTGCATCCATAATAAACATGATGCATATAATGGTATAACACTGCATCCATAATAAACATAATGCATGTACTGGTATAACACTGCATCCATAATAAACATAATGCATGTACTGGTATAACACTGCATCCATAATAAACATAATGCATATACTGGTATAACACTGCATCCATAATAAACATAATGCATGTACTGGTATAACACTGCATCCATAATAAACATAATGCATGTACTGGTATAACACTGCGTCCATAATAAACATAATGCATTTACTGGTATAACACTGCATCCATAATAAACATGATGCATATACTGGTATAACACTGCATCCATAATAAACATAATGCATGTACTGGTATAACACTGCATCCATAATAAACATAATGCATGTACTGGTATAACACTGCATCCATAATAAACATAATGCATATACTGGTATAACACTGCATCCATAATAAACATAATGCATGTACTGGTATAACACTGCATCCATAATAAACATAATACATGTACTGGTATAACACTGCATCCATAATAAGTATAATACATGTACTGGTATAACATTGCATACATAATAACATAATACATGTACTGGTATAACACTGCATCCATAATAATTATAATACATGTACTGGTATAACACTGCATCCATAATAATTATAATGCATGTAGTGGTATAACACTGCATCCATAATAATTATAATACATGTACCGGTATAACACTGCATCCATAATAAACATAATACATGTAGTGGTATAACACTACTCTACATAGCAGCTTTGTGATTTTCGAAACTATGTCGTGTAGAGTTTGAGAATATATCCCTACCTTTGTTTATTACATTCATAGTTAATGCATCGACAGTGGTTTATCAGTGGTGTCCATATTCAAGACATGGACAAAAGTTACATACTTATCATAATGCCTCAATTTAAGGGTATTCCATTTGATTATTGGTTTATTGTTGGGCCAATCCATTTAGATCATAAGGTTTCATTATCCTGCACCAGGTTGATGTTTTATTTATCCTGCACCAGGTATTTTTGCAAGGGGTTCATTGAAGTTTAGTTATCTGTTTCTTTTCGGCCTGTCCCTAGTTAATACACAGCACTTTAAACCAGTAAGTGCATGGTCACCAACTTATAAAACCACTTCTGTGCTGTGTCGATTCAAAGTAACAACTTCTCTGCAGGGTTCCACACTACAGAATGTGTGTGTGTGTGTGTGTGTGTGTGTGTGTGTGTGTGTGTGTGTAGCTCTAGTGTTTATAGTCAATAGTCATAGTCAAAGTTATATAAACAACCAGGCGTCCAAAAGGTATATACACAATAGAACCTGGGCAGGTTGCAAATTGTATTTTAATAACACATTTCCTCCAAGTTTTAGGTTGTCATACAAGAAGGTGATAAATGAGATAAATGCCGTTCCAGTAGTCAGCATCACGATGACATCTTTATGTATTAGTTAAAGGGAGTTTACACAGTTGTGTGGCTAACCTTTTTAATGCGGGCTAGTTTACTTGAAAAGGATACATGTTCTTCGTCGGAGTGTTAGATGGTTTAGCCTTTATGATTGATACACAAGTCTAAGAACCGATCGTAGGTTAAAGGTCAAAATGCAGTTAAAGACCTGTTCAGAATAGACATAAACTTGATTATCAAGGAAACAAAAGTTATTACAATTGGGTAAATGTGCATATTATAGACAGACAAATGTATATCAGTTGTTTGTTGACTGAAATGAAATAACAGTGGCACACGAAACAAGAGGAAAGGATACATGCTTCATCAGAAATCATTTAATGTTCAAGGTCTGAAATAGAGTAACATGTACATGTTACACTTATATCTTTTATATTTCTGCTGCTAATTTATGACAACTGCGAAACGTTTAACAGTCAATTTGTGTTTGACGCCACACATTAAAGGTTACAATCTTCCTCCAGCCTTTACATACTGGATATTTTTCTTTCATTTATTTATTTTGTCAATGTCTGATGCATCAAGACATGTGATCCTGGGGAACTGGTTTAGAGAAAAACCCATTAAAGGTTTTTAGAAAGCATGTTAAGCTTCTGATCGAGTTTCTGGAGTCAATTTATATAATGTGGTCGTTATTTGGTCTCCTATACTTTCTAGGCTTTCATGGCGTTAGCCTAACTACCCTTTTGCAATAGAAAGGGCCAGAAAGTGACTAAACAGTTAAGCTGTTACGGCGATAATAGTTATTGGGTCCATTATCTGCTACAAGAATACATTCAGGCTGATTATACCTGTCTTGAACCGGATGGTGTTCATTTATCAAATGTGGGGAACAACTTGTTTCTTAACCAGTTTCCGGCTGGATTTGAATGTTTCATTAAAAGTGGGCAGCGATAAGGAAATATATACTTTGTTGGCACCGTTTCTGTTTTGGGCATGGCATTCGGATATTTTGCTTTTGATACGCACTCTTCGCTGCTGCCAAAAAATGTTTCCTCCGTTTTTGGCGATGGATGGGAGCCTGGACACTCCATAATGGGCGTGTCCGGCGAATTTTTCATTAAAGGTAGTCAGTGATAAGGAAAATATATTCTTTTTTGGCACCGGTTTTGTTTTGGGCGTGGCATTAGGATACTTTGCTTTTGGTGGGCACTCTTCGCTGCTGCCAAAAAATGTTTCCCCTATTTTTGGCGGTTGATGGGAGCCTGAACACTCTAGGACTTGGAGTGTCCGGGCACCCATCCATATGGCGGGCAGCGAAGGTGTGAAAGGAAGGACATATACGTTTCAGTTTAACTTTATTACTCTCCAATAATACTGACTATAATATCTGTTATAGTCAATGGTTATTGGATGACACACTAGCTGTAGGTAATTATTGAGATTGAGTAAATTTCACGGTGCATTTTTCTACATGCACACCGGCATGTCCCGTTCGTTCAAGATTTTAACAGAGAGGTATGATGTGATTTGTGCTTACAGTTAAAAACTTAATTTCCCTCCCTCCCGACCCACAGGATCTTTGATTTAATCGACACTAGTGTTATCACATTGTATAAGTACAATTTCATTTAAGACATTTCGCTATTTGTCAAGCAGACAAAAGATACTTTTTTATGTTGCAATTAATAACGTTACAGTGTTTTATGTTGCAAGATCATGTTGCAGTGTTTTATGTTGCCAGATCATGTTGCTTTCTCTGATATATTTCAGTTGATGTCTTCATCTGGATCCACTTACCTAGTCAACAATTACTGGCGTGGCATGGACATTAGGTGCACTTATATACTTGCTGGAACTTTTGGAATACAACTAGTTGATGTGTTAAATGTTGTAGTGTTTAATTATCGGCGGGCAGCGAAGATGTGAAAGGAAGGACATATACGTTTCAGTTTAAATGTATTCAGCTCCTGTATACCCAGAGACTGAATTGTAATCTAAACATAAATTATATACAAATTTGCTGTCCGTACGAATTGCTAAAAAAACATTTTAAATTGATTGAATTCGGTGCACTTGTAATTATGCTTGAATATCAACCGTGCTTTCAACACTTGCTTAATTGCTTATCAGAAAAGTTGCTTTCATAATGAAAATTTAATTTGGTGCACATGTATTTATGTCCTTAATATTGTAATATTCAATTTGCTTTATTGCTTAATGCTTTCTGCTGTAAGGGCTTGCCATAATGGTCTTTTGTGCTTACCGGCAGCCCAATTGTTAAACATTCAATCCATGCCACGCCCAGTATTTGCCAAATATATTAAAGTTGAAAAATATTTTGATGTGTTGTTATTACAGTGCTCTCCAATAATACATGTACTGGTATAACACTGCATCCATAATAATTATAATACATGTACCGGCATAATATCTATAAGAAATAGAATACTTCTACTGTTATAACTAGCACGTTATAGCTATAAGAAATATAATACAAATAGTGGTATAATATATCACCTTGTATCTATAGCAAATATAATACATGAACTGGTATAATACAACACTTTGTATTTAAAAGAAATATAATTCATATACTGGTATAATATAACAGTTTCTATCTATAATATACCACTATATGGTCTCTATAAGAAATATAATAATTGTACTAATATACCATATATAAGAAATATAGTGCATATACTGGTATTACATAATAGTGAAAACGGGATCCCTTGGAAGCAAGAAACACAAACAAGACCGTAAAGTAGCAGACTCGGTTGTATTGAGTCTGATCATGAGAGGTAATATAAGGTCCAAGACATGTCACGTCTCTTAGCACTGTCTTGGGGTTGATGATCCCAAAGGATCAGTAAGTAATAACACTATTGATTTGTAGTCGGCACGAAATTTTACAGCCGCCATACAGCACTAAACAAACGCTAGTGTAAATGTCAATAAATACTGAAAAGCAACAAACACAGACAAGTTATAAAAATAGGAGATTAGGGTAATATGATGTGCAACACCCCTCATGCCGACTAGCACCGGCTTAAGCGGTATTCTACTTTAAAGCCACACCTAATGGCTTCATTATCCCGATGGACCAGTAGCTAATTAAACTACTGATTTGTAGTAGCTTTGTATCTATAAAAATTATAAGACACATAATGCTTAAAGTGGTATAATATAATACTTTGTGTCTATAAGAAATATAACACATAAAACTGGTATAATATAACACGTTTTATCTATGAGAAATATAATACATGTAGTTTGTCGATAAACGCTGATGTTAAAACTATAGGAATCATACACTAACCATCATGTGTGGATAAACGATGGACAATTATTCAAAATATTGAACAATACATAGAAGAGACAATCAGTCTGCAAAACGTATATTACACGAAATGATGGATAATATCACAGAATTAAAGTTTAGACAAAATCAAAATAAATCAAAAGACGAAAAATTAGCAATTCGTTAAAATGTCTTTATCAACTTTTGTATTAATTGAATTGAGAAAGTAGATGATATTTTATTAGAAAAGAAAACGTAAAGGAGACAAATCATATCATGTATTATGTTAAAATGAACTAAATATTTACATACTGCCAGAATTCTTCTGTCGCTGTCATCTTTAGGCCAGTTGTGTTCTCTAAAAACGGATCCAAACCAAACGTATGGTTAACGCTAATAGGATCAACTGTTGTGATGACGTCATTGTTACTAATATGAGCAGTTGATGCATTGTCGGAATTATTACTAAATTGGTTGTCTAAGCAAGATTTAGTATTCCAATCGTTGTTGCAATGTGTCCATGGCAGAGGATCTTGAAAGGCGTGAATTAGGAATTCTATCAGCCAGCATCTAAACACGGTATTACCCATAAAAAACAATGGATAGGCGATTGTGATGGACACACTGATACCTACCAGGAAACATTGGATATGTAATGGGGATGGAATCAGCGAGACACACAATGGAAACATTGGATATGCGATGGGGAAAGAACCGGCGATACCTACAAAGGAAACGTTTGACATGCGATGGGGACGTGCACATTGAGAACATTGTATAGGCGATCAGAATAGTACACTGAAAACATTGAATGAGTAATCTTAATCAAATTGACAATTGGCAATTTACATTTTATCAAACTGATTTTTCATGAATATTTAGCAGTTATTTTGTTTTACGGATTGAAGTAAATAAAATCAAAATAATTCCAGGATAACGTTCGTGAACTATTAAAGACATTGATAAGGTCAAGTTACTCACCTCGGAAAAGGGGGCAGATGTCCCATATATTGTGCACGCTTTTACCCGAAAATTTGCCCATAGAATATTCCAGAAAGTACAGAGGAACTCCGCATATTCCAATTGTGAATACGAACGGTATCAGGAACGCTCCTGGAAAAAAATACTGATCACATCGGAGTACTTTGCTGTAAACCCCGCTGAAATAAAAACTGTTAACGTCAAGAATAAACTCTAAGGAATTCCACATAAAATCCTTGTGGATATATCTTTTGGATTTTCTGCTTGTTTATTCAGGTGGAAATAGTGTTGCCATATTTGTATATAAACGGTTTGCTTAACGTGTATATATGTGAAGTGCTGTGCTACACTTAGATACATGTTTTAAACAGTATTAGAACAATGTTTGCACTAATCAGAGTAAAGTCATTATGTTTTGAAAGGAGACACGTAATGTCTTGATTCATAGATCCGCCCTGTCAACCAAACAAGCATCTGACCGTGCCAAATGGCAAATTAAAATCACATCAGGTATTTACTCCTTTTGATAAAGCACATGTTGTCGACAAAAAACTAACGTAATATATAATATGATGCATAGTCAATGTGTGTGACCAAATTCAACTTGGAAAATGGTGGGAGGGTTTTAAAGATTTCTGAAACTCTATGAATTTCCAAACATGCACATAAACAATTATTACCCATTACTATTTCTGCTGTGTACCAAATTATACTACGCGAACAGACATTTCCGGAATTGTTCTGCGCAGTATGATAAATTAATGTTATTTCTTTCATTGTGCAGAGCAGATCCAGACAGTCATATTCGCAGCATACGCATGTATTACGAACATGTCTAACAACTGGGGGCCACCAGATGATTACGTATGATAGGGAATGAATAGCTCTACGCAAGCAGCGTGAAAGCCATAAAATAGGTGCTATCTTCGAGTTGTTCGTGCATTGACAAATTGGCTTTCATATCATATCAAATCATTTAAATATTCTTTATGAATGAAAACCGTGAAGAACAACGCATGGTGATTACGTAAATACTAACAAAACAAGAAATTCATTGAATAGGTTTATCCAACCCGCCATCGTCTCCGTTTCTTTAACCGTTATTTGAAATTAAAAAACCTCATTTAATATAAAGAGTATGTAAATATGTCATTTAATGGTTATTAAATACTATTTGAACAACAACAAAAACTAACAACTAAAATAAATATTATACAACTAAAATAAATACGATTTACGTAAATACATTCAAAAAAACAAAATATGCGTGATATTTCCTTTCTACCTCGAGATTTGTCATATTTATTTAACCGATATTTGGAATAAAATGACATCATTAGAACGGTTACATTTTTGGTGTATACGGCGTGTTATTCCACAGATATATATCAGTATATAAAAAGAAACTCTGAGTCTGGACACAAACCGTCCCGGGTCAAATAAACTTCTCCAAAACAAGGAAGAAACGATCAATCGAAATGCAAAGTCCAAGTGTGCCATCACTGGAATCAGTCGAAATTACGCAGCATACCTTTACAAACTGCTGATGAATTACAAGTCGATGTAGAGAAGAACATTTCAGAGACCACTCTCCAAATGGCAAATTTGACATCAAAAGTTATTTCTTCCCATAAAAAACTTGACCAGTTAAAGACAACGAATAGTGGGAGTCAATGAATTTATCAATGGCTTCACAAACCCATTCCGAGTTGATAGCAACGACCACAAGTTGTACTGCCAATAGTTCGGTATTCCAGCACAGAAAGATGTTGTTAATGATCTAATACAAGCTGTTGGAGTGAAGGTCATAACAGAGTTTGTGAATGACTTGTTAATGGACACGCTGACATTATCCCATCTACGATTCTAATCAAGAGAGCCAAATTTAAATAGTGTCATCAACGGAAGTGCGAAAGAAAGAAAATGGTTATAAGTCCAACAGGAAGAGTAACATTCACAGAATACATTCACTCCAACATGTATTACATCGCAAAGTTGATTCAAAAAGTAAACACATTGAGTAAAAATGCACATTACATACATAAAAGGGTTGACAGCAGGGGTACCGACTTGGAACGGTCAGTGGCAAAGATCACAAGTAACAAAATAGTTAAGAGTTAGATCAAAGCAGAACAGAACAAAGATATATTTGGTCAATTGGTTACTAATTTGTCACGCATGAGATATATCTGTCACATCCTCTAGGCTCAATACCATGGTCACTTACAACAGTTGATGGCAGCTAGTTTAAATCGACAAAGATTGTTTGCTCCACTGCTTTACATTAGATTTAAATATGAAAACATGTAGCAGCTAAGGCTTTTTATTACACTTTTTGTATTTTTCTGTCAATTTGGTAACGTAAATAAATATTGAACATTCATGTTATTTGTATGAAAAAAAAATTATTTTCATTCAATGTATACCTAATTATACACGGAATATATATAAAGGAATGTGAGTATACACATCCATGTTTGTTTTGTACTTATATATCGTATTTAGATTAAAGGTGTAAACGTAATTGATAAAGTAATAAACGTAAAATGAATGAGATAAGACATATTAGGATTGCCATAATTCATGCAGTTCAAAATATTTTGTTTCCATCAATAATGTCTAAAGGAATGTTGCAATAAATAGTTTATAGATTATTTGTTGATTTCTGATAACACACGGAAAACAGAACGAGTTTTAACGATCCAATATAAAGAAAAGTGACTTTCTTTTTTGCGAAATCCATATAAAGCTAAAGGGGAGGTAATCTGTACATATTCCGTTACACAACTAGATTATTGATCTCATCTTAAAGTAATAAACACGCAGATTAAATAAAGAATGAAAGAAAGAAAATGAAAGAAAGACAGAAACAAATTTAGAAAGAAAGACAAATTGATAAATTATAAAATGCAAGTTGAAATGTATACATATTGTTATAAATATGTTTGAAACATCATTGACTGTATTTTATTGCGTATATAACTTAATAAAGTTTTATCCGATAAAAATCCAATGTAACGGACATTATAAGAAACAAACATTGTTCCCATTATCATAGATACGTCGTGTGTTTGTGATAAACATTCGGTTTGGACTCGTGTTCTGGTATAACAGTAGATATAAAAGTCAAACAGGAAATGTAGCATTCAAGGACTACAACCATCCAAAACATGTTCTTAATTTCAGAAGTCAAAACCTTCTTTTTTACAAAAGTTGATATAAAGGTCGAACAGAAAATGCAGCATTCCAGGACCACAGTCAACCACGAACAGGCACAGAACAGGACCTCAGTCAACCACGAACAGGCACAGAACAGGACCATAGTCAACCATGAACACGCACAGAACAGGACCACAGTCAACCACGAACACGCACAGAACAGGACCACAGTCAACCACGAACACGCACAGAAACAAGAACCATTACACAGATGCAGCATTCCAGGACCACAGTCAACCACGAACACGCACAGAAACAAGCAACAACAGAAAATGCAGCATTCCAGGACCACAGTCAACCACGAACACGCACAGAAACAAGCAACAACAGAAAATGCAGCATTCCAGGACCACAGTCAACCACGAACACGCACAGAAACAAGCAACAACAGAAAATGCAGCATTCCAGGACCACAGTCAACCACGAACACGCACAGAAACAAACAACAGAAAATGCAGCATTCCAGAACCACAGTCAACCACGAACACGCACAGAAACAAACAACAGAAAATGCAGTATTCCAGGACCACAGTCAACCACAAACACGCACAGAAACAAACAACAGAAAATGCAGCATTCCAGGACCACAGTCAACCACGAACACGCACAGAAACAAACAACAGAAAATGCAGCATTCCAGGACCACAGTCAACCACGAACACGCACAGAAACAAACAACAGAAAATGCAGCATTCCAGGACCACAGTCAACCACGAACACGCACAGAAACAAACAACAGAAAATGCAGCATTCCAGGACCACAGTCAACCACGAACACGCACAGAAACAAACAACAGAAAATGCAGCATTCCAGGACCACGGTCAACCACGAACACGCACAGAACAGGACCACAGTCAACCACGAACACGCACAGAACAGGACCACAGTCAACCACGAACACGCACAGAAACAAGAACCATTACACAGATGCAGCATTCCAGGACCACAGTCAACCACGAACACGCACAGAAACAAGCAACAACAGAAAATGCAGCATTCCAGGACCACAGTCAACCACGAACACGCACAGAAACAAGCAACAACAGAAAATGCAGCATTCCAGGACCACAGTCAACCACGAACACGCACAGAAACAAGCAACAACAGAAAATGCAGCATTCCAGGACCACAGTCAACCACGAACACGCACAGAAACAAACAACAGAAAATGCAGCATTCCAGAACCACAGTCAACCACGAACACGCACAGAAACAAACAACAGAAAATGCAGTATTCCAGGACCACAGTCAACCACAAACACGCACAGAAACAAACAACAGAAAATGCAGCATTCCAGGACCACAGTCAACCACGAACACGCACAGAAACAAACAACAGAAAATGCAGCATTCCAGGACCACAGTCAACCACGAACACGCACAGAAACAAACAACAGAAAATGCAGCATTCCAGGACCACAGTCAACCACGAACACGCACAGAAACAAACAACAGAAAATGCAGCATTCCAGGACCACAGTCAACCACGAACACGCACAGAAACAAACAACAGAAAATGCAGCATTCCAGGACCACGGTCAACCACGAACACGCACAGAAACAAACAAGTATTACACAGATGAATAAAGGGCAAGATATTACATCACAAACATACAAGGTTTGACAATAGGGCTACCGCCCTGGAACGGTCATTGGCAAAAAGGCAGCAGAAGGTCTAAACCAGGTAATATAATAAGTTAAAGTAAATTACTGTAACGTAGGTTCAATAACACCGGTATCCACGATTAAAACGTGTGATGGAATTAACGTTTAATTTATAAAAACATCAATAATCAAGACATTTTACGATACGAACCATGCTCTTTATTCTTCAAAATGTAGTAAACATAGTGTATGTTTTATAAGTAACACACTTACGCCCTCACTCTCAGAAGGCAAACATATTTCAAAAAGCTATATACATAATCGTCTTTCAGAAAACTAGAGTCTACAAATTCTCCTCGGGTGGGGTCACCGCTTGGAAGTATAACCTTATTCATATTCACTGACATGTTGACCATATACAATCTATAATATTCCAGTTAAAAATGGATGAATAATGTCTGTTTTCAATGTCGATGTCGGCTTTTAATGGCGTGAATTATACAGTAATGTCAGGAAAAGGAGGGTGGTCTGCTACCACTACAAAACAATTGGCCATCATATATAGACAAATTGTGCTGTAAATGATATAAAACACAATACAACCAACCAGCAAACCGATAAATGTAGATGGATGTGACCGAAGGTCTCTCACGATAAGTCTAGTAAATATCGATAACTTTAGGAAACCTTAAGTGGCCGTACCCCCGCCCCCGCCCCCGCATATAAACATAGAAAGGATATGACTTGGCCGGCCGGTGGGTGGGTTGGCGGGTGCGGATGTGGATGGGTTGGTGGGTGTGGGGGTGAAATGTAAATGTGTGTGGTGTACAACTAATTTCGATGACAAATATTTGAATAAATTGACGTTTAGAAATCAACAGACTTTTTACCGTCAGCATTTTCAAATATATATAGATAGGATTTTAGCTGAAAATAGATGAAAGCCTTTGAAATTGTCTAACATATTAACACATAAAAATCGGAAAGCATAAATTACAAATTTGACCCAGATTTTGCGATAAAGACGAAAAGTCTTGTTTTCTCTTCATCTAAAGTTTTATTTTCTCTAAAAAAAACTATATAAAGAAAGACATTTTTCACCACGAATTTGCACTAAATTAAAAAGCCTTACCTCCGCCATTTCGGTACGAAAGGAAAGGAAATCTCCAGATATCCGACATTCCTACCGAGTATCCGAGAAGACTCATATACGTCGCCAATGTTGAGGAAAACTTCAAATCTGTCGGCTTGGAATCAGTTTCCTTCGGGTTTTTTGAAAGCGATGTTTCACTTACGGAATCCATGTTGCCTTTTCAGTTATATACTACTGTATCTGTTCGAATATATTTGCAATATCGTTGATGTGGAAAGTTTTTTCACAAGTTTCCAAATAATCACTGCTTTTGATCAAGTGTGTCATACAATCGTACTAGCGCATAGCTTTTGAAACGCATCGATTCACTTAAACATTATAATGTTCAGTCAAGTCAAAAACAAACATGATGTATCATCAAACCAAGCCATTTCTGAAGCCAACTGTGAAATCTATGTACAGGTATAATGCGAGAACGACTGAAAAAACATATAATTATGATATATTTTATATATCGATGTTGTATAGAAGGTTCGACCCGAACGTCCTGCATCTTGTTTCAGTGATAAACTGTGATGCGTGCGAACCGCCACCAGTGTGTATTTTAGAATTGTGTATTGGTTGCACTTTATCAATAAATAATTCGGCAACGGTATACTAGCATTCAAATAGCAATACGAAATGTCTGCTGGTGAATAGTGTACATCTGTTTATCCATTTCCGGACATGAATTTGAACATGAGACAGATGTTCGAAACTTACCCCATCACCCATCTGTGCATCCTATAGTATAGTGTTTGACGGGGATGTGGGCAAAAGTGATAAGACCTTTATTTTTGAGATTGCTATCAACTATCCGGCAATACTATTATATAAATATGATATTCATGAGAGGGTGATGATAAGAAAATTCACCCTGGGGAAATAACTATCGTCCGAGGCAATCAATATCCGAAGGGTGAACTATCACCCTCTCATGAATGTGATGTTTAATTATTTCCCCTTAAATCCCCTTTGGCCGAAATAAGGTTAATTTTTAGAACAGATTTCACTTTAGCGGATAAAGTATACTTTTTTTCAAAAACAACTTTAGGACCCTATATCTCATTTTTGTTTTAAAAGTTGCGATAAAAGTTCTATCATTTGATTGGAAATAACTAAGAAAATGAGTGGTAGTTATTGACATCTCTAAAGTTTTTTTTTAACGTTATGATAAGTTAAAATAACATTTTCACCATACACAGCCAATGACGTCACCGAAACAGTATGCACACCAAAATTGCGCTTGCGATAATGTTTTTACTATCACCCTGCGATTAATTATCACCCTGCAATATCACCCTCGCTTCAGATAGTGAGAAATTGCACATTGTTGTCTATGGGTATTTAACATGGGCGATTTATGTGAAGAATATTAATCAAAAGTATTCAGGCGAAACTCCAAGTGATGCTAGAATCTGTATTTTCATAGAGCGTTATGAATATGTAAATTCAGTTAACTATTACCTACTGTGTATGGAAATCATTAGAACGCTTTATTACTGGGATTATGTTTGACCGCATTGGCGATTCCATATACCTATAGTGCTCAGTGAAGCGTAAATTGACTGTTCCCCTCGTGTAATGGGCATAGTTAATTGTGAATTCCATGTCTGTATACGTTTTGGAATCGATGTGAAATATGTTTTGTTCTTATAAAATTCCAAGGAAGTATGAGTTTGTTATAATGTGCGTAAAGGTGATTTAGATCTCGCTGCTCAAAACGCTAATAATCAGGAAGTGTTTCATGAAAGTAATGTATTACCAGAAGAGCGTGACCTCATAGCTTCTTTGTTTTCATTTGGTGCGGCCATTTTTTCTTCACATGTTCAACGAGAGAGAGACGTTGACATTTTGGAGTTTTGGCATATACAAGTAATCGTAAGTAGAAAATTTGTTTTAATGTGCATATAATTGACATTGTGTCAAATTGAAGATAGGCTAGCAGACATTTGCAACTGATGAATGGTTTGTTATTGTTTGTGTTTACATAGCGTGACATAGTTTACTGCACTTGTTGACAAAACTTGATTTGTTATTCAATCTGCATGGTTAAATATGGAAAGGCAGTGTGTTTACAAACATTACAGTGACGTTTCTGTTTTTTGTTGTTGTTTTTTTTTTATTTGGTAGCTACATGTAAAGTATAATAATAATAAAAAAACCTGGAGGGTCTCCTTTTCCCGCCATAATTTCTGTTGGGCGCGTTATTTTCTTTCAGCGATTCAGCGCAGTGAGTCGTCGTAACGTTAGTAAACACATGTATTGTAAATAATAATGCGAAACTTTATCATTTTACTGTGTTTTAAAGTGCAGTGTTTGTGTGACTATGCGATGAAGTCTGATACAAAAAAAATATTGTATATTTTTATGTTTTCATAACGTCACGCTTGTTCATGTTGTTGTTATTAGAATGGAATAGAATATTTTTATTTTGAGTTTGTATGGCATTTTACGTCATTTTCAACACATGTAAGGTTATATATGACGGTCGATTTTTTTTGTGGTGGAGGCAGACCACCCACTTCTTCACTTACAAGTCATGCTCCCAGTGGGATTTGAACCCGCAGCAGTGAGAGGCGAAGGATTACAACGCATCGTCGTTAACCATTCGGCCACGGAGACGCTTTATTTTGAGAAACAATATACAAAACATGGCCTCTATATAGTGCATAGGGCCGACAAATTGGACACCTTTTACATAAGAAAATGACATGGATCCTATATGTGAAAAGACAATTTTGTCTGGTTTAGAACTGCTTTTAATCAATGTAACGCTGTGGTGTACCGATGTTGTTTAAATGTGTTTCCGCATGCAGAATAAACCTGTTAGATAGTGCTGAAATACACGTCGTCAACAGTGAGTCCACTTCTGATATGCATCGTCCTGCGACGTAAATAGTACACTTTACTTTTATAAATGTACAGCATACCTTAAGTGAAGAATGTGCAATTCTTATCCGTGTCCCGCATTAATGTTTATTCCGAAACACATTCTAAAAAATACATAGGTTTAAATGTACATATTAATATAATGTTGTACAGCATACATACTCAAGTGTTTCCTGGCATCATATATAACATATCTGCTGAAATGTTGCCAGAACGGAACCACAAGTGTTTTGCGCAGTGATGTCATTCAGGTAATGTCATATTCGCATTGCTGTGAAATCTTAATTGTGTTTATTATAGACTGTGAGCTAGTAGGAGAAACCCTCCCCTCACCCCCACCCATTTAATAAAATCGCTGATTTCTGTAATGCATTGGGGATATTTAACTAATAATTAGAAATATATCTAATACAATAGAAAAAAGAAATATTGTAACCTTTTTGGGCAGTGTAAGGTCCAGTGATATAACATATCTGCTGAAATATGTTGGAAAAAATGATTAAAATCACTTATTTCTGTTATCCATTGGGGGTATTGGGTTAAAATCTAGAAAAATATATAATACCGGTACAATAGAAAAATAGACTGTAAGCTAGTAGGAGTAACCTCACCCAAGGGGGAATTTTGTACACCCTATTTTTCTGAAAGCCCCATATGTGTAGAGCATTTTGGAACATGTAGGTGTACCAACTGGCGACTTGGACTTTACCACGTTACCGGCATTTCGAACATGGTACATAGAATTATATACAGCATACGTTATAAATAGAGAAATAGCGTTGAGCGACCCTCTGCGTACGGACACTTGGCCGACCCACAGATTTTGCGACACAACGGGACCAGTGGCCAGCCGTCGGCAAAGGTCCCAGGTTCATGTGGCACTAGGTCGCTAGTCCGTATTAGGGGAAAGGCTACCCGAGTTCGAGTCTCGAACATGGCACATAGAGCTATATACAGTTATATAGAACGATATAGCGTTGAACAACCTTCGGCCGACGGCCGCTGGGCCGACTTACAGATTGGGTGACACAACGGGACAAGTGGACAGCCGTCGGTAAAGGTCTCGGCAACGCGTGGCATTCGATCGCTAGGCTGTATCAGGGTGGAGGCTACCCGAGTTCGGGTCTCGAACCTCGTTACTCACCTAGAGCTATATACAGTATAGTTATATATGTATAGAGGAAAATAGCGTTGAGCGACCCTCGGCCGATGGCCGCTGGACCGATCCACATATTCTGTGACACAACGGGACCGGTGGCCAGCCGTCGGCAAAGGTCCCCGCTATGCCTGGTACATGAGGGCTACCCGGGTTCGAGTCTCGAACATGGCACATAGAGCTATATACAGTTATATAGAGGGAAATAGCGTTGATCGACCTTCGGCCGAAAGACGCTCGGCCAACCCACATATTTTGTGACACAACGGGACCAGTGGCCAGCTGTCGGCAACGGTCCTTGCTACGCGTGGCACTTGGTCCCTAGGTAGTATCAGGGGGAAGGCTACCTCAGTTCGGGTCTCGAACATGCCACCTAGAGCTATCTATAGTAAATAGCTTTGAGCCAATCCACAGGTTTTTTGGCACTCAGTCCCTAGGTCGTATCAGGGGGAAGTCTTCCCGAGTTCGGGTCTCTTACATGGCACCTAAAGCTATATACAGTATAGTTATATAGAGAGAAATAGCCTTGAGCGACCCACAGCCGACGGCCGCTGGGTCGACCCACGGGTTTTGTGACTCAACGGGAATGGTGGCAAGCCTCGGTAAAGGTCCCCTTTACACGTGGCACTCGGTCGCTAGACCGTATCAGGGGGAAGGCTATCTGAGTTCGGGCGTCGAACATGGCACCTAGAGCTATATACAGTATAGTTATAGAGAAATAGTGTTGAGTGACCCTCGGCCGACGGCTGCTGGGCCGACCTACAGATCTTGTGACACAACGATCTGGGACGCCATGTTTGAGATATTTTTATTGTGTTACACCTAAATTTCGGCTAGTATACATATGCATATTATACACAGTCTAATCAACATTTTGATATATAGAAACCCTTACTTTAAGACGAACACCAGTTTTTACAGCAACCTATTTGCACTAAAAATGTTTTTTTGGTAATGAGTGTGGTGTAACGTACAGAATAGTTTCATTATGTTTGAAGCGCTTCTCAACTTATATTAATATAAAAATAAACATGTATTTAATTTGTATTCATTGTTTTTGATGTACATTGAAATTTTAATTGTAATGTAAGGTAACATAGTTTACATGCACGTTACTCACTAAAGCCCAACGCTCACAACTGATGGCACACCTGTCTCATTTTGAAACGTATTGTATGTTCTTTTAGAAAATCATACCCTACAAAATCCCCCATGAGGGAGGGAGGCCTACAGCCAGCTCAAGAACTAGTACATGATGTGTTGTATTTGTTCGGGAGGTTCTGTCATGTCATCTTTTAACAAATTGCCATAAGGTATCAGCTAGAGCAGGCTTGTTTGGTAATAAAAGCAAATAAAATGTCAGCGTGCCAATATCGCCAGGTGAGAGTAGGAATGTTCCATAGAAGAAAGCCGGCACTTTTTTTTCTCCAATTTGGCAATATGTCGTTGTAACATGTATGTTTAAATTATTTTTTGAAGAAAAAAATCCAGATTCCGTTTATGTTTTATTAAAAACACATTTTTCTCCAACAAAATAAAGCAGCATTTACCACCTTCTTATGGGTTTTCTGGTATACTATTGCACATTGGACTGCAGAAATGTTATAATATTATTTTTTTCCGTTCTTTCTATGCACTTTTAATTTTTTCCCAATACCTCAATGCATTACAGAAATCAGCGATTTTAGTCATTTTTTCAACATTTTGACATAAAATATAAATACTTTAGCATATATATTATATCTGATACAATAAATGACTTGGTTTTGTGGTTGACTGTCATCCTTGAATGCTGCTTTCCCAGTCCGATATTTTTATCTTTCTTTTTAGATATGTATAGTGTGCAACATTTTATTGCTTCAATTTGATAAGTTGATGTTCAAACTAATTTCAAAAGATAATTCCAGATTCCGTCGATTTTTGACGGAAATACACATTTTTCGCCTGAAAATTAAGGCAATATTTTAAGCATCATATAGTTCAGGACTTTTTTCTACTTAATTATTGGACCTTTGTCTCTTCAAAATGTTACAATATGTCTTTTTTCTATTGTATTAAATATTTTTTTCTAAATTTTAACCCAATACCCCAATGGATTACAGAAATCAGTGATTTTTGTCATTTTTTCCAACATTTTGCCCTAAATTGCCAATATTTGAGCACATATGTTGTATATGATGCCAAGAAAAACTTGATTATGTATGATGTGCAACATTCTATTGCTCAGTTTGATAAGTTTAAATTCAACCTAATTTTAAAAACTAATTCCATATTCCGGCGATTTTTTACAAAAATACACATTTTTCGCCCCAAAATTAAGGCATTTCAAAACATCATGCGGTTTGGAAATTGTTTCTATTTAATCACTGGACCTTACCCTGCCCAAAAAGGTTACAATATTTCTTTTTCTATTGTATTAGATATATTTCTAATTGTAAGTTAAATACCCCCAATGTATTACAGAAATCAGCGATTTTATTAAATTTTGTAACATTTTTACCCAAAATCTCAATATTTAAGTATCGGAACCATAAATTATAAGGTGGAATATGTAGAGATACATTCCGAGAAAGATTCCATTAATTCAAATTGGTTCTAATATATTCCATTCTTTTTCTAAAAAATAATTCGAGATTTCCCCCAAAACTCACTAAAGCCTCCAACGCTCAGATGGCACACATGTCTCATTTTGAAGCTTAATGTATTTTCATTCAGAAAAGCATACCCTACAAAATCTAACAAGATTGAAAATGCCAGGCTCATCCTCCATGTATATCGAGATAAAATATGGAGAATGGACCTAGAACCTTCTCACCTGTAGAGTTGCTGCAAATTCTATTTTAGACACTCCATTTACGCTGGAGACACGTTTATTGTTTTTTCTGCCACTGCTTTAGTGATTTGAGCGAGATGGCACCTGAAACAATGCGGGGGTCATGACGAAGACCTTTAATGAGCATGAACAAAACATGATAAAATGAACAAAACATTTTGCTGTCGTAAAATTCGAGCCAATCTCGCCCTTCTTCTATGCGTGTACGTTTTTCTCGGTCGTATTCTTGTGATATTTCGTTTTTCTCTCGTCGAGTTTCTACTTTTTTCGAGGGGTTTAGTTGCATTTTGTAAAGAACGTTACATTTGATGTATGTGGTTATCAAAACGCAGCTCCCTATAGGCATACACATGTGCAATTAAATAGTCTATGTTATGATAGTCTGTAAACATCCGGTTTGTAAAAAATATCGGAAGAAGATCGTTTTGCAATTCAACGAAGCTTGGCAGGGCTGATCTGTACCAATCCTAGTTGCATATATCATAGCCATGTTTTGGTTGAAGGATTTTGTGAAAGAGTTACTTTCCCTGTCCGATTTTTTTATATTTTTTTTTATGGCCCCTTCCACGTAAACTTTATCTCTAGCAAGTAGAGCGTCCACAGGCCCTCTTGGGCCTCTTGTTTTTATAGTAGGTGTAGATTGATGAAATATACAACTCGATGTTTAATATGTATACTAACACCTTACTGTTATAATATCTTAACCGTTTGGATGCTTTCTATTTCAGTGTTGCGGTACTTCGCTTTGCTGCAACGTTGCAGGTTGCTTGGTTTTCCCGAAGTTTGATTAGATTGTTTAGCAGTTAGGGAAGGCATTTGCCAGGTTAGTACTATGTTGGCGGTTTGGTGGGTGCCCCAAGTTGAACTGTGATGCATTTGTGTTTGTAGATAAAGGACGTCTTGGGTTTATATGGCCATTCACATTGACGATTTTACACATACATTGCTCCATGGTCGAGGTATGTCGAATGAGAAGCCTTTATCCTCCATCTCATCTCCCTTTGAGGTTGCCGTCAAAATATAATTTAGTATGGCATTTTGTGTTCAGTGAGGCCAGATACTTTGACATCAGGCAAGCATTCGGTATTTTGCAGTATTTTGCAAAGCTTGTCGTTTCAAAATTGTGCATTTATAAGCCATCGACTTTGCGAAGTTACATGTATTTCCTTGCTTTATGTCCTGTGCTATTCTTTACATGGTGTTGCAGTCTGTCTTTCCAGTGCAAATGTATTCTGCCTTGTGTATCCTGCATCAGGTGTTGATAGACAGCAGTAGTGAAAGAAAGTGTGTCCTGCGACAGGTGTTGACGGACGGCAGTAGCGAATGAAAGAGATTTGACAGGTTAATAGTTCACACTTTCGTATTAAAATTGGGGAAAAACAGTTAAATCAGGCCTTTTACAGGCCTCTGCTATATTAGGTAAGAAAGGCCTGATATTGATTCCACGTCACTGCTCCTCGCTGATTGTAGCCAACTGGGGCATCCATGTCCTATGAACACATTTCGAGGTTCATATTGCATCCACACGTATAAACTCACAGCCTTATAGGGCCATTTCTTTGATCAATGGTTGAAAGAACATACTGTTGCAACAGGCATACCTTAGGGGCTATTCAGTAGTGTTTGATGTTTCATAATATTCCAACATTTACAAGTTTTCAGATTTACATGTGACAAAACGTATTGTTGCCACATTATATTTGCTTCATTTATGTCTTGTGCTGTTTACATGGATTTGCGGTTTGTAGATATTCTGCCTTGTGTATCCTGCGTGACATGTTGAGAAACTGCAGTAGTGACAGAAGATATTTACCAGGTTAGTATTTCAGTGTGGTGGTATTTTCTGATTCAGAGTTTCGTGGTACCTTCTGACGAATGTTTGTGAGCAGTTTCTTCAGTTTGTTCCCCTGAATTTTGCGTACATAGCCCATACAGTCACGATTACGAATGTGAGGGCTTTCGCTTGCAAATGAGGCAAGTATAAACCATTTATCTTTTAATTCTGCCTTTAATACTCTTTACAGTTTTACTAACACTGTCATCGAGCATGGTATTTCACATACCTATGTTTTTTTGCCTCATTAGAAACAATCATTTCAAACAGGAATTATTGCCTTGAACTTGCAGAAGAGATGTGTTTTGGCATTGCCAATACAGGCCTAATAATGACAAAAAAGAAAATCAAGAGCCTCCTCTGGCCATTTATTACCTCTACTGATGAACGATCATCCCGCTCTGAAACGACTGCATGGATTTTCATGAAACTGCAGGAATGTTGCCCATGATGTCTAGTTGATCCTGGCATAAACTCATGTTGACATGGTTAATTCGGAATGCAAGATTGGCGCCATAGCTAAAAATATTTTTTTTAAAAACAAGCTTGTTGCGACTACTTCTAGAAAACTATACGTGATATTGTTATGGAACTTTTTCTAAAATAATCAGCATGACATGATGTTGGTCTTGTCGAAAATTGTTTTGATTCGACCTTAAACATGGCCGCCAAATTTTAAGATGGCCGTCGTGGCTAAAAATAGCTTTTAAAAAAGCAAGTTTGTAGTGACTACTTATTAAAAACTATAAGTGATGATGATATGGGTTTTTTTCTAAAATGATAAGCATGACATGATGTTGGTCCTTGTCGAAAATTCTTTTGATCGCCATTAAACATTGTTGCCAGCAGCCATTTTTGTTTAGGTAGAGTTATATAGTAAAAAGTTGTAGCGACTAATCCTCTGAAACTACTTGACAGATGTTTATGAAACTTCACAGCAATGTTGCTCATGACGTCTAATTGATCCAAGCAAAATTTCAGGTCAGCCGAAATTCAAGATGGCCACAATACTAAAAATAGATTTAAAAAAACAAGTTTGTACTGACTACGTCTTGAAAACTATAAGTGATATTGATATTGACTTATTATAAAATGATCAGCATGACAAGATGTTGATCCTTGTAGAAAATTCGACAACACCTGTCGGCCATCTTTGTTTACATAGAGTTATATAGTAAAATCTTATAGCGACTATTCCTCTACTACTTGACACATGTCCATGGAACTCCACAGGACTGATTTCAAAATATGCGTTATACCAATCAAAGTAAGAACTTCTATCATTTAACGTAAATTGATAGCCACTTTTCAATTGTCTAGTATTTTCTCCAGGTAAAGTTATGGGGGTATCTAACTAAACAGGCACATGTTCATATCTAGTATTATATTTATCACTTCGAAACATCTATGTATACTAGTAATTAGATTAAATTAATCCTTTAATTCTCGCATGAATTCCTCTTCCGGATAGTAATCTGTTAATTTTTGCATTTACATCTTCTTCAATTATATTATTAGCCACAATATCTTTTGTGGCAGCTTTTGTAAGTTCTTTTAAAATTATCTTTCCTTTTGGTTTAGGTTTAATAACCGAAACTAATTTATCAGCAGCCATTTTACCTACTTCATCTCCAAGTTTTTTAGTACCACCCTCTATGATTTGTTTTCCAGCAGTTTCTAATGCTTTCTTGCCTGCTGTTTTTACAAATTCACTAAATATTTTTGATCCAACTTTTGACAAAATGTCAAATATGCCAGCTCCAGTTAATCTGTCAACTTCAGTATAAGTTCCCGTGCTAGTATCATAAACTTTTTTTAATCGCGTCATATAACAAATGTTAGATAAAACGTAAGTTACTCAACTCGTATTACATTTATTCTTTCAAAACAAATCGAAATGATGTATGAACTCCATTGAGATTAATAATTTTACCGGTGAAATCGGTTATGTAAATATTAATACTGTTAATGATCGTTTTGTTTGCTCCACAGAACCCGACTCCTATCAGTTCATCTTTGAAAGGATATGACCTCGTAAGGTCAGCCGTACCTATTTCATAAATAACATCCCCGTATGATCCATCAACAATATAATGACTTATCAAATCACAGTAGATATATAAAGTATAAACATAATTTGTTATGTTTGGTACTACCGTTCCAAATTTGGTTTCTCTAATAACCGCATCTTTGTCAAACCCAATCAAGGTGTAAAAGTTTGATTCTCTCAAATCAAGCATAAAGTTATAATGAATGGTAACTAAACATTTGAAACTTGATCAATCAAATTCAATTCTTATCGGGACAGGCGAGTCATCAGTCAAATCACCGTTTACAGTTAATGTTTCTTTTATATAATTATCAATATCAGCATAATTGTAATTTCCATTTGTAAAAATAATTGCTTTTGGATCTGTATCTTTTCCATTGTGATATCTTATCACTTCGTTATTAAAATCCTCACTAAAATTATACCATGAGTAAGTCATAGAATTAATCTTATCGAGTCCAATACCATACTAGTATGTGCCAGATTGAGAAAACCCAAATAATAAATCAAGGTGCTAGAGTGCTCACATGGGCAGAATCTGGCTTTTCATTTTCAGCTAAACAAGGACCGTAATTTTGGTGTTACTGGGTCGATCTGGCTGGTTTTCGAACTCGACCGAGCTGTCATTGATGTTAATAATGTTTGCCAGTTTGTGAAAACTCAAATAATAAATGAAGTTGCTAGAGAGCTCACTCGGGCTGAATCTGGCTTTTCTTTTTCAGTTAAACAAGGACCTTACCTCTGGTGTTACTGGCTTGATCTGGCTCGTTTTCGAACTCGACCGAGCTGTCATTGATGTTAATAATCTGTGCCAGTTTGATAAAACTCAATTAATAAATGAAGGTGCTAAAGTGCTCACACGGGCAGAATCTGGCTTTTATTTTTCAGCTAAATAAGGACCGTAACTCTGGTGTTACTTGTTCGATCTGGCTGGTTTTCTAACTCGACCGAGCTGTCATTGATGTTAATAATCTGTGCCAGTTTGAGAAAACTCAAATAATAAATGAAGGTGCTAGTGTGCTCACACGGGCAAAATCTGGCTTTTCTTTTTCGGCTAAACAAGGACCGTATCTCTGGTGATACTTGTTCGATCTGGCTGTTTTCGAACTCGACCGAGCTGTCATTGATATTAATAATCTGTGGCAGATTGAGAAGACTCAAATAATAGATGAAGGTGTTAGAGTGTTCACACGGGCAGAACCTGGCTTTTCATTTTCAGCTAAACAAGGACCGTAACTCTGGTGTTACTTGTTCGACCTGACTGGTTTTCGAACTCGACCGAGCTGTCATTGATGTTAATAATCTGTGCCAGATAGAGAAAACCCAAATAATAAATCAAGGTGCTAGAGTGCTCACATGGGCAGAATCTGGCTTTTTTTTTCAGCTAAACAAGGACCGTAATTCTGGTGTTACTAGTTCGATCTGGCTGGTTTTCGAACTCGACCGAGCTGTCATTGATGTTAATAATCTTTGCCAGTTTATAAAAACTCAAATAATAAATGAAGTTGCTAGAGAGCTCACACGGGCGGAATCTGGCTTTTCCTTTTCAGCTAAACAAAGACCTAAACTCTGGTGTTGCTTGATCTGGCTCGTTTTCGAACTCGACCGAGCTGTCATTGATGTTAATAATCTGTGCCAGTTTGAGAATACTCAATTAATAAATGAAGGTGCTAAAGTGCTCACACGGGCAGAATCTGGCTTTTGTGTTTCAGCTAAACAAGGACCGTAACTCTTGTGTTACTTGTTCGTTCTGGCTGGTTTTCTAACTCGACCGAGCTGTCATTGATGTTAAAAATCTGTGCAAGTTTGGGAAAACTCAAATAATAAATGAAGGTGCTAGTGTGCTCACACGGGCAAAATCTGGCTTTTCTTTTTCGGCTAAACAAGGACGGTATCTCTGGTGATACTTGTTCTCAATCTCTCCCAGAGGCATTACATGCAAGGAACGACAACTCTGGGTAGAGATTGACTTGTTCTATCTGGCTGATTTTCGAACTCGACCGAGCTGTCATTGATATTAATAATCTGTGGCATTTTGAGAAAACTCAAATAATCAATGAACGATCTGGCTGAAAACTAGTATGATAGTGTAATAAGAATACTAATCATTCCACAGGAATATATACGCAACATCCTGAAATAGGGTGTGATAATGGAATAAGTATAACAGTCAATCCACAGGAATATATAAGCACCAGCCTGAAAAAAATGTGATAATGGAATAAGAAAATACCTGTATATCCACAGGAATATATACGCACCAGCCTGAAAAAGAACTTGATAATGGAATAAGAATACCAGTCAATCCACAGGAATATATACGCACAAGCCCGTAAATGAGTGTGATATGGCAATAAGAATACCAGTCAATACACAGGAATATATACGCTCAAGCCCGTAAAAGAGTGTGATAGTGGAATAAGAATACCGGTCAATCCACAGGAAAATATATGAAAAAACCTCAAAAAGAGTGTGATAGTGGAATAAGTATACCAGTCAATCCACAGGAATAAATACGCACCAGACTGAAAGAGAGTGTGATAGTGGAATAAGAATACCAGTCAATACACAGGAATATATACGCACAAGCCCGTAAAAGAGTGTGATAGTGGAATAAGAATAAAAGTCAATACACAGGAATATATACGCACAAGCCCGTAAAAGAGTGTGATAGTGGAATAAGAATACCAGTCAATCCACAGGAATATATACGCACCAGACTGAAAAGAGAGTGATAATGGAATAAGAATACCAGTCAATCCACATGAATATATACCCATAAGCATGAAAAAGAGTGTGATAGTGAATAAGTATACCAGTCAATCAACGGGAATACAAACGCACCAGGCGGAAATCGACGGTGATTTTGGAATAAGAATACCAGTCAATCCACAGGAATATAAACGCACCAGCCTGAAAACGAGTGTGATAGTGGAATAAGAATACCACTCAATACATAGGAATATATATGTGCCATCGTCAAAAAGAGCATAATCCTGTAATAAGAATACCAATCAATCCACAGGAATATATACGCACTAGCCTAAAACAGAGGGTGATATTGGAATATGAAAACGAGTCAATCCATAGGAATATATACGCGCGAGACTGAAAACGAGTGTGATAGTTGAATAAGAATACCAGTCAATCCACAGGAATATATACGCACCAGCCTGAAAACGAGTGTGATAGTGGAATAAGAATACCAGTCAATCCACAGGGATATAAACGCACCAGCCTGAAAACGAGTGTGATAGTGGAATAAGTATACCAGTCAATCCACAGGAATATATATGCGCCATCCTCAAAAAGGGTGTGATAGTGGAATAAGAATACCAGTCAATCCACAGGAATATCAACGCACCAGGCGGAAAATGAGTGTGATAGTGTAATAAAAATACCAGCCAATTCACAGGAATATCAACGCACCAGGCGGAAAATGAGTGTGATAGTGTAATAAAAATACCAGTCAGTCCACAGGAATAATATCGCACCAGACTAAAAACGAGCGTGATATTGAAAAAAGTATACCATTTAATCCACAGTAATATATACGCACCAGCCTGAATAATTGTGTGATAATGGAATAAGAAAGTACCAGTCAACCCACAGGAATATACACGCATCAGCCTGAAGAAGAATGTGATAGTGGAATAACTATACTAGTGAATCCACCGGAATATAAACGCACCAGGCGGAAAAAAAGCGTGATAGTCGAATAAGAATACCAGTCAATCCACAGGAATATATACGCACCAGACTGAAAAAGATAGTGATAGTGGAATAAGTATACCAGTCAATCCACAGGAAAATATACGCACGAGCCTGAAAAAGAGTGTAAGAATACCAGTCAGTCCATAGGAATATATATGCACAAGGCTTAAAACGAGTGTGATAGTGTACTAAGAATACCAGCCAATTCACAGGAATATATACGCACCAGCCTGAAAAAGATTTTGATAGTGGAATAAGAATACCAGTAATCCACAGGAATATATACGCACAAGGTCGATAACGAGTGTGATAGTGTAATAAAAATACCATTCATTCCACAGGAATATATACGCGCCAGCCTGAAAAAGAGTGTGATAGTGGAATAAGAATACCAGTCAATCCACAGGAATATATACACGCCAGCCTAAAAAAGATTGTAATAGTGGAATAAGAATACCAATCAATCCACAGGAATATAGACGCACCAGACTAAAAAAGAGGGTGATAGTGGAATAAGTATACCAGTCAATCCATAGGAATATATACGCACCAGGCCGATAACGAGTGTGATAGTGTTATAAAAATACCTTTCATTCCACAGGAATATATACGCGCCAGCCTGAGAAAGAGTGTGATAATGGAATAAGAATACTAGACAACCTACAGGAATATATACGCACAAGCCTGCAAAAGAGTGTGATAGTGGAATAAGTACATCAGTCAATCCACAGGAATATTTTCGCACCAGACTGAAAAGGAGTGTGAGAGTGGAATAAGAATACCAATCAATCCACAGGTGTATATACGCACCAGTCTGAAAATGATTGTGATAGTGAAATAAGAATACCAGTCAATCCACAGGAATATATACGCACCAGCCTGAAAAAGAGGGTGATATTGGAATAAGAATGTCAGACAATCCACAGCAATATATACGCACAAGCCTGAAAAAGAGTGTGATAGTGGAAAAAATACATCAGTCAATCCACAGGAATACATACGCACCTACCTGAAAACGAGTGTTATAGTGCAATAATTATATCATTCAATCCATAGGAATATATTCGCGGCAGCTTCAAAAAGAGTGTGATAGTGGAATAAGTATACCAGTCAATCCACAGAATTATATATGCACGAGCCTGAAAAACAGTGTTATAGTGGAATAAGAATACCAGTCAATCCACAATAATATGCACGCGCCAGCCTGAACATGTAGGGTGATTGTGGAATTTGAATACCAGTCAATCCACAGGAATATATACGTGCCTGCCTGAAAATGTAGGGTGGTAGTGGAATAAGAATACCAGTCAATCCACAGAAATATATACGCGCCAGCCTCCAAAAGAGGGTGATAGTGGAATAAGAATACCAGTCAATCCACAATAATATGTACGCGCCAGCCTGAACATGTAGGGTGATTGTGGAATTAGAATACCAGTCAATCCATAGGAATATATACACACCAGCCAGAAAGAGATGGTAATATTGGAATAAGAATGCCAGACAATCCACAGTTATATATACGCACAAGCCTGAAAAAGAGTGTGATAGTGGAATAAGTACATCAGTCAATCCACCGGATTACATATGCACCATAGTGGAATAAGTAGTACCAGTCAATCCAAATAATTATATACGCACCAGCCTCAAAAAGAGGGTGATAGTGTAATAAGAATATCAGTCAATCCACAGGAATATATACACACCAGCCTGAAAAAGAGTGTGATAATGGAATAAGAATACCAGTCAATTCACAGGAATATATACGCGCCAGTCTCAAAAAAAGTGTGATAGTGGAAAAAGAATACCAGTCAATCCACAGGAATAAATACGCACCAGCCTGAAAAATAGTGTGATAATGGAATAATTATACTAGTCAATCCACAGGTATAGGAATATGTATAACAGTCAATCCACAGTAATATATACGCAACAACCTGAAAAAGAGTGTGTTAGTGGAATAAGAATACCAATCAATCCACAGGAATATATACGCACCAGCCTGAAAACGTTTGTGATAGTGTAATAAATATACCAGTAAATCTACAGGAATATATACGCACCAGCCTGAAAAAGAGTGGGATAGTGGGATAAGAATACCAGCCTGAAAATGGGTATGATAGTGGAATAAGAATACCAGTCAATCCAGAGGAATATATACGCACCAGACTGAAAACGAGTGTGATAGTGTAATAAGACTACTAGTCAATCCAGAGGAATATATACGCACCAGCTTGAAAAAGTGTGTAATAGTGGAATAATTATACCAGTCAATCGACAGGAATATAAACGCACCAGGCGGAAAACGAGTGTGATAGTGTAATAAGAATACCAGTCAATTCACAGGAACATATAAGCACCAGCCTGAAAAAGAGTGTGATTGCGGAATTAGAATACCAGTCAATCCACAGGAACAATACGCACCAGACCGAAAACGTGTGTAATAGTATAATAAAAATACCATTCATTCCACAGGGATATATACGCGCCAGCCTGAAAAAGAGTGTGATAGTGGAATAAGTATACCAGTCAATTCAAAGGAATATAAACGCAATTGCGGAAAAAGAGTGTGATAGTGTAATAAAATTACAATTCATTCCACTGTTATATATACGCGCCAGTCTGTAAAAGGGTGTGATAGTGAAATAAGAATACCAGTCAATCCACAGGAATAATATCGCACCAGCCTGAAAACGAGTGTGATAGTGGAATAAATATACCAGTCAATCTCGAGGAATATATACGCACCAGCCTGAAAAAGAACGTGATAGTCGAATAAGAATACCAGTCAATCCACAGGAATATATACGCACCAAGCGTAAAACGAGTGTGATATTGTAATAAAAATACTAGTCATACCACAGGAATAATATCGCACCCGTCCTGAACATGAGTGAAATATTGGAATAAGTATACCAGACTATCAACAGGTATATATACGCACCTGCCTGAAAATGAGTGTGATAATGGAATAAGAATAGCAGTCAATCCACTGCAATATATACGCACAAGCCTGAAAAAGAGTCTGATAGTGGAATAAGTATATCAGTCAATCCACAGGAATATATACGCCCCAGACGGAAAAAGAGTGTGATAGTGGAATAAGAATATCTGTCAATCCACAGGCATATAAACGCGCCTACCTGAAAACGAGTGTTATAGTGCAATAATTATACCAGTCAATCCACAGAAATATAAACGCACAAGCCTGAACAAGAGTGTTGTAGTGGAATAATAATAGCAGTCAATCCACAGCAATATATACGCACAAGCCTGAAAAAGAGTCTGATAGTGGAATAAGTATATCAGTCAATCCACAGGAATATAAACACACAAGCCTGAACAAGAGTGTTGTAGTGGAATAAGAATACCAGTCAATCCACAAGAATATGTACGCGCAAGCCTGAAAATGTAGGGTGATATTAGAATAAGAATACCAGTCAATCCACAGGAATACATACGCACCAGCCTGAAAAAGCGTGGGATAGTGGAATAAGAATAACAGCCTGAAAAATAGTATGCTAGTGGATTAAAAATACCAGTCAATCCTGAGGAATATATACGCACCAGACTTAAAACGAGCGTGATAGTGGAATAAGAATACCAGTCAATCCACAGGAATATATACGCACCAGCCTGAAAAAGAGTGTGATAGTGTAATAAAAATACCATTCATACCACAGGAATATATACGCGCCAGCCTGAGAAAGAGTGTGATAATGGAATAAGAATACCAGTCAATCCACAGGAATATATACGCACCAGCCTGAAAAAGAGTGTGATAGTGTAATAAAAATACCATTCATACCACAGGAATATATACGCGCCAGCCTGAAAAAGAGTGTGATAATGGAATAAGAATACTAGTCAACCTACAAGAATATATACGCACCAGCCAGAAATAGAGTGTGATTGTGGAGTAAGTATATCATTCAATCCACAGGAATATATACGCACCACACTGAAAAGGAGTGTGAGAGTGGAATAAGAATACCAATCAATCCACATGTATATATACGCACCAGTCTGAAAATGAGTGTGATAGTGAAATAAGAATACCTGTCAATCCACAGGAATATATACGCACCAGCCTGAAAAAGAGGGTGATATTGGAATAAGAATGTCAGACAATCCACAGCAGTATTGTAACTGTGTGCCTAATTCAGGATGCCGAGTTTTGCCCACAGTCACAAACTTATATTAGGGGGTTCGTCTGATACTGATAATGTGAGGATTTTAGAAAAGGAAGAAAACATACAACTTCAGTAAATAAATTTATTATGCATCTCTTAATTATCAAACGAGATGTAAGCAGTATATTAGATTATGTCATAACTATCAATTGTCTAAATTCTAACAACTGGTATTATAAATCTCTAAATTCAGTCTCTAATGTCTGACAACTTGTCAGAAATTTATTTAAATAATCCTACTTATTTAATATACTACAAATTTAAATAATTAAAAATAATTAAATTTGTCTGTTTCCGAATTTATGAAATAAAAATATTCATACCATTTCAGAATTTCTTCGACAGATCTCTCTTTTGAGTATATGACATTCAAAACGTTCTCTCTGTAACGAACATTCTAAGGCCGAACTTATATAGTCTATTCTATCCAATGAAATTGACGCTAACAACAATTAACCAATGAAAATCGTCGTCTTATTCTATCGCGTGAAATAACTACTAGAGGCTGACATTTTGGCAGAAAAACTGTGTTTCCTAAAGACAGAAAATACTTAAATTATGTCGAACATGGATAAAGTTAAATTAAAAGAGCGATTGACATCAGTGGAACACAATAACAGGTAATGAATCGTGATATCGGATAACCGATATGTTTTACAACGAACGTAATAATAGTGATCGAGTTTGTGTGTACATGCACAGCATGTCACGTCTGCTAATTTCGGAATCTGTCCCAAATCAATGTTTAGCGTATTGTATGCTATTACAACAGCATTTGCAGTTAATTTAAGTTATGAGAGTAACAACCGTTCGTCAACAACTTTAAATATTCATCAATATTCGGTCATTCTAAAAATAGTAACAACAACAACAACAACAACATTAACAACGAGTAAAGCGCAGGGTCTTGTGGTCACAATCATTACATTGCCCCAACCTGTGAGCAATTTGGTCTCCAAATTAATTGTGGACTATCAGGTAGGTATTATATATTATTTTATATTAAATTATATATGTAATTTTTAATTGATGAAGATTTATGTAATAAAATTTATTATTTTACTACTAAGTTTGTATTTAGAATGATAACAGGTTAACTAATAAAAGAACAATCTTGCTCAATCCCTACTGTTAATGTTTAAGTTAACCATAATTGAGGGGTTTTTTCTTAGCCTGATGATGTCCCTCAAGCTGTCTACTTGGTAAAAGTTTACCTCCGTCAAAATTTCTCTAAGTGATTTTCGGTCAGTTGGAAAAGATGCTGTGTTTACAGAGCAGTTGTTTCTAAGAAAATTCAAAATTAATTTAAAGTGTGTGGCATCTCTGTCGATAAAGGTAATCTTGTGATTAATGATGTCTGGGAAAATACTAGTCTTCTCCTTGTTGAGAGTAACTGAAGAAGTAACAAATTTGGTTCCACCAATGTCCAGTGTAACCTTTCCTTGTTGTATATCTTTTAATTCTTGTAACTTTCCAGTAATGGTGGAGTCTATTGTATAGTTGATGGAAGATGGTGAAAACCTGGTGACAGTCTGTGGTCGGATGATAGGAGTGACGCAGGTGACCAGAGGCTTCAATGACTTGATAATTGGTGTTTTGGTGACTTGCGATGAAGTGAGAGACGGTAAAGGCTTGTTGATCGGCGATGAAGGCGGAGGCGCTGATGAGTTGACGTCTGGTAACGAAGAGAGTGTTGCTGATGATTTGACGATTATCGGTGAAGAGGGGGTCGCTGATGAGTTGGCGACTGGCGATGATTTGAGAGGCGCTCTTTCGTCGACTGATGATGGGTCTGCGACTGGTGATGATTTGAGAGGCGCTCTTTTCTCGAGTGATGATGGATTTGCCACTGGTGATGATTTGTTGGCTATGGTTGGCGACCTGACAGCATAAAGTCTTTAAAGAGACGCTTTCTACTTTTTAAACATTCTGGTGTTTGTGGTGTAGGTAGTACCTTGTCCTCTGTAATAGAGCACGATGACGATATTGCAGAAATTGAAGACGAAGAGCTTGAGGAGGAGGAATATGATGATGTAGAAGAGGATGATGATGATCTAGAGGACACCATGCTATCCTCATAGTCTAATGAGGGGAAACGCGGCTTTGGGGTGGACAATCTCTGCCTTTTGTTAGGTTGTACAGGTTTGGCTTGTGTTGGCCTCTTTCTATCCTCCACTACCTGTCCTTTAACCTTTCTGATAATGTGCCTTTCTGCGTTCTGCATATAGCGATGGAGGCTTTCGGTTGCCGCCCTCCCTCTCTTCCCGGTTATTTGACTAAACACTTCATAATTTTGAGGCGTTGTATTACATGTATGTCTATAGGCGTCACTTCTAAAGATTTTCCTGCACTTCAAACATTTATAGGAGATCCCACTGTGTTGGGTCTTTAGATGGTTCAGGCATTTATTCCTGGTGGGGAACTCTAAATCGCCACAAATCCCGCATAGAAATGAACTCCACTGAAAATAGATGGAGTACCAGTCTTTACTTTTACATATTAAATTTTAATTTCATTTACCAATCAGACAATAACAATCAAATTTATGACATTCCAAATTCAATCTTTCCAATCAAAGTCATTTGTATGACTTTTCACTCTGCATATCAAGTGTTCAACACTCATAACATTCTCGAATTTCATCATTTCAAGAATTCCATAACTAGTAGTAAACATTCTCGAAATCTGAATATAATCTCTCGAAATCTCTACATATAATTCACGAATATAATTATAAACTTTTATTTATTTTTTTATTTTTTTTTTATATATATATACATCCATAACAGAATGAACAGCTTTCATGTACTATGCCAGACAACGAGAAAAAAAACTGGTGATTTGTATTGTGTTTATATGTCTGGTTACTGCCTTCTCTGTTTTGCGAAACCAGTCGGAGTGAGACTTCCCAGTGTACCTCCGCAGCTTATCATGATGCACAACCTTAGGTTTGTGTCTAGGACTTTCTTGAATTCGATACAAGATTTCGTTTAATTTGGCAATAATAGTAAATGGTCCTGACCATGATCGTTGTAATTTTGGATTGAGGCCCACTCTTCGTTTTGGGTCACCAAACAACATCTCCTACATCGAAAGTTATTATATTTACTTTCAAGTCATAATTCTTTTTCATTGTATCAGAGGCTAGTTGCAATTTTTCTCTTGCAAAATCATGTACTTTTTCAATCTTTTTTCTCTAATCCATATGCATAAGTTGAGTTACACTCATCGTCTAAAGATTCTGTCATTTCAGGTTTGCCGAATACTAAGTCTATAGGCAACCTGATCTCATGACCAAACATCATAGCACAGGGACTCACACCAGTAGTTTCATGTACTGATGACCTGTATGCCATCATTATCAAGGGTATGTATTCATCCCAATCCCTCTGATTTCCAGATATAAATGCAGAAAGCATATTTTTAATTGTCCTATTTGCTCTCTCTATCATACCGTCACTTTGTGGTCTAGCTTTTGTTGTACGAGTTTTCTTTATACCTAATATTTTACACATTTCCTGAAATAGCAGGCTCTCGAAATTAGAACCTTGGTCTGAATGTAGAAAGAGGGGAACCCTATATCTGCACACAACATTATCTACTAAGGCTCGTGCAGTTGTTTTTGCTTCCATATTTTCCAGTGGAATTGCTTCACACCATTTTGTGAAGTAGTCGCCTACTACCATCAGATATCGATTACCATTTCTAGAACGGGGTAGTGGACCAACAAAATCTATGGCAATCCTCTCCATTGCCACACCCACATTATACTGTTTCATTGGGGCTTTTGCTTTCATGTTTGGAATTTTTCTAGAACCACAAATTTCACAAGTTTTGCACCAATTCTCCACATCTCGTCTTAAGGCATACCAAGAGAATCTTTGCCTTATTTTATGTAAAGTTTTGGACACACCCAAGTGTGCACCTGTTAAACTGTTGTGTATTTGGGTCAAAATAAACTCCTTCAAACATTGTGGTACAATAATTTTATGAGTGACATCTCTTCCATCGTCACTCTCCCACTTACGATATAAAACATTGTTCTGCAGGAAGACTGATTCCCACCTATACCAATAGTATTTTAATTCTACCCCAAATTTTGCAATTTCAGACCATTCTGGTTTCTTATCATTTATCTTCCAAATATGAACCACTTTCAGAATAGAGTCCTGTTTCTGAAGTGTTTCTAACTGAGCATAATCTAGATTTTCTAAGTCTACTTCATCAGAGGAACATGTCTCAGCACCTTCTGTTTCAATAATATCAGTGTTCTCACTGTCAACTAAAACATTACTGTTTACAATCACACAATCAGGAATAGAACTGGGTTTGATGTTCTCAATATGTAGAACTGAATTTATCACCTCTGTATATTGAATGTCTGCCCGGTTACAGTGTTTGCATGGTACATCGTAACACGGTCTTCTAGACAAGGAGTCTGCGTTAGAATTAAAACGACCTGGGCGGTAAATAATTTCAAAATCATAAACAGACAAGAAAGTTATCCATCTAGCTAATTGCCCTTCGGCCAACTTGAAATTTAAAAGCCATCTTAAACTACCGTGGTCAGTTCTTACAGTAAACCGGTTTCCATACAAGTAGTGGTGGAAGTCTTTTATAGCATTTATAACTGCTAGTAACTCTCTTCTTGTCACACATTAGTGTCTTTCTGCTTTGAAGAAACATTTACTGTAATATGCAATAACCCGTTTATTTCCATTTTGTACTTGGGAAAGAACAGCACCCTGTCCAATGTTTGACGCATCACAATCAATAATAAAAGTGTCATTTTCGGTTGGAATGCAAGTATTCGGGTAGTTAAAGTTTCTTTTAAAGCATTGAATGCGTTTTGACACTCCTCAGTCCATTTAAACCTTCTCCCACTTTCAGCCAACTGATGCAGAGGCTTAGCAATATCTGCAAATTTATAGACATAAGATCTATAGTAAGAACATAATGAGACAAAACCTTTAGCCTCTTTAGCATTTCTAGGCACAGGCCAGTCACGTACATTTTTTATCTTTTCAGGTTGAGTACCTACACCTTCTTTAGTTATCAGGTGTCCCAAAAAGGAGACTTTCGTTTGGAATAGACAACATTTTTTCGGGTTCAACTTGAGATTGGCACCTTTCAAGATCTTAAAGACCATGGTAAGATTTTCGAGCTGACCTTCAAAAGTTTTAGAAGGCACAATTATGTCGACTAAATATAGGATGAGGATTTTCCATAACATTCCGATACACCATTTGCATTAATCGAGTGAATGTGGCAGGTGCATTGCATAGACCGAAAGCCATTTTTCGCCACATATATTGCTCGCCCCCAGGTATCGAGAAAGCGATTTTAATACGATCAGTCGCTTTAATGTCACATTGCCAATACCCAGTTTTCAAATCTAAACAGGACCACCATTTCGAAGCGGACAGTGCCGCTAGACTATCATCGATACGGGTCAAGGGTTGTGAGTCTTTAACAGTCACATCATTCAGCCTTCGAAAATCGCAACAAAATCTAGTTGACAAATCTGATTTAGTTACCATAACTACAGGGGCATTCCAAGGACTCTGGGGACATTTTTCTATGATACCATTTTCGACCATTTGCTTCATTTCGTTCTCTGCGGTTTGTCTCTTTGCAAATGGCAGCCTATAGGGTTGAAGTCTTATGGGTTTAGCATTCCCTGTATCAATTTCATGTTCTATCAAAGTCGTGTGACCAATATCACTAGAATCTTTGGAGAAAGAGGATTGATTTTGTATCAGAAATGATTTCAATCTAGCAATCTGTTCATCAGAGAGATTCTCAGATGATTTCTCAAACATTTGCACTAAATGGGATGGCATCCCGCTGGGAGTTTCAGTACCTTCGGTACAAGTATTTACCACTATATCGTCAGTTCTGGTCCCTATAGGGACACTGAACTCCTTGACTGATTGATATTCACCTACTACAGAATTCTTGTAGATTATATGTTCTTTGTCACTAAAATTTGCTAACCGTATTGGTAGTTTATCACTACTCGGATCAACCAATGTTTTAGCTACCAATATTCCATCTTTGTTTGACATTTTAGGTGATTGCTCTATTATCCCATAAAAATTCTTATCAACCGATTGTAACGTTCTCCCATAAATGATTATTTCAGAATTTGGGGGAACATATACAGTCTCACAAGCAGCAACTCTACAACAGACTGGTGCCATCATATGATTGACATAACAGGTAACTGTTTCTCCATCAACTTTCAGACATTTCTTGCTTATCAAGAGATCACATTTATTAGCTGACATAAAGTCTATGCCTAAAATTCCATCTTGCTGAATATCAGTTACATACACTTCGTGTTTAATCACCCTCTTTTGAAAACAAATCTCAACCATGGCCATTCCGTAAAATGGTACACTATCACCAGTTACAGTAACTAGAGTGCTATTTACATTAGTAAACTTAGGAGTCTCTGACCAACTATCTATTACACTTTTCCTTATAATCGAAACACTTGCTCCTCTATCACACAACAATTCTACTTTGTTGCCATTTACATTAGCTTTCACAAAATAACCTTCATCCTTCCTTAAACTATTTAACTTGAATACTGTGGACCCTGGTTTTGAGTTGGTCGAGTTGCGGTCCCCAGTCTCGACCTGTTCTCGTTTCCCGAGGTTGCTGTTTGGTGAGCAGTCCTATTATCATATCTAGGGCTTGTTCTATTTTCCCAACTATTCCTACCATAACCATTATTTCCCCAAGACTGATTACTATTGGCATTATTTCTCCAGATATTATTCCCAAATTCATTATTATTTCTTGGGTTGCATCCCTTGCCATATCTTTGATTGTAACCCCTGTTTTCTTGATTTCGAACGAATCTATTGTCAGACCCCCTGTCCCACTGGCGGTTATTTGCACTAGTTTGAACATTTCTGACTTGCTCAGCAAGTTTGTTTACACTCTCATTTAATTTATCTAACTTGCAAGTCAGATTGTCCGATTGGTTATTAGAAATGCCTTCTCTTTCTACATTCTCAACAACCATTCCTACTGGTCGAGTTCTTAAACGGTCTGCAATTTTATGAGTTTCCATTCTAATAGCCAAAGTTTCGGCCTCGGTCATAGATCTGGGACCTTGCTCTCTTAATCGTAATCTAATATCAGTGTCATTCAGTGCATCAATGAAATGATCTAATGCCAAAGTGTCAATTAGCTCACTACCAGCAGAAGGAAAGGCCAACAGAAGGAAAGGCCAACCTTGTCAGTTTTCGTATATTTTGTGCCAACTCTGGGATAGTCTCCCCTTTTTCTCTCACTCGAGACTTTAATTTTGAACGGAAAATTTCTGCTCTATGAAGCGAACCAAACCTTGTCAGGAATGCACTAACTAGACTATCAAAATCTCTCCTTGATTCTTGATCAATTTCACTTAACAGAGAACGTGCAGTTCCAGACAGACTACTGGCCAAATGTAGCGACTTCACAGCATAAGTCCAACCATTGATTTCGGCAATAATGTTGAATTGAGTTAAATACTCGTCAATATCAGAATTACCATCAAATAGTTGTGGTTTTATTTTTGTTCTCGAGTTTTCCACAAACTGTCGAGTAGGTGAATGCTGTTCATTTCTGTTTTCATTTCTATTTTGAGAATCTATTTTATGAAGATTGCTTTGAGATTTCTGACCAGTCCCAGGATTATGAGAAAAAACATTTTTCTTTTCAACTGTATCTATTCTCATTCTCATATCTTTCATTTGAGAAGACACAACTTCATCTGCTAAAGATACAATAGTATCTTTCACCTCAGTTGCAAATTCTGACAAAGATTTGTCAATCGTTTCTTCAAAACTCCCTAGGGAAGAATTGCTCATTCCAGCCACCTCATTATCTTTTGGAACATGGTCAGTAAGCTCATTATCTGAATCTTCATTATAATTACTCTTTGATGGTGTTGTTAAAGGAGCATAAACACGCCTAAATTCATCCATTTTTAATAATCCTCTACCAGTATCAGATATTGCCAGACTTATGAAATCACTAATTTGTATAATTTTCCTGTTTTTCAGATTCGTGTGAAAACCAACAGAAAAGAGAGAGAAAAAAAACGTCGACAGAAATTGACTTTCGTTTGAACTGTATCTCTTTCTTAAAATAAAATAATAAAATATTTTATCTTGTCATTCATTTTTCATACAGTCCAACCCATCACAATTCCTGTCATCTCCAATTAGATTAAAAATATAAATAAATAGCTCAAAAATGCAAATCCCACCGCTGACACCAATTGTAACTGTGTGCCTAATTCAGGATGCCGAGTTTTGCCCACAGTCACAAACTTATATTAAGGGATTCGTCTGATACTGATAATGTGAGGATTTTAGAAAAGGAAGAAAACATACAACTTCAGTAAATAAATTTATTATGCATCTCTTAATTATCAAACGAGATGTAAGCAGTATATTAGATTATGTCATAACTATCAATTGTCTAAATTCTAACAACTGGTATTATAAATCTCTAAATTCAGTCTCTAATTTCTGACAACTTGTCAGAAATTTATTTAAATAATCCTACTTATTTAATATACTACAAATTTAAATATTTAAATTTGTTTCTGAATTTATGAAATAAAAATATTCATACCATCTCAGAATTTCTTCGACAGATCTCTCTTTTGGGTATATGACATTCAAAACGTTCTCTCTGTAACGAACATTCTAAGGCCGAACTTATATAGTCTGGATAGAATATCCAATGAAATTGACGCTAACAACAATTAACCAATGATAAGCGTCGTCTTATTCTATCGCGTGAAATAACAACTGGAGGCTGACATTTTGGCAGAAAAACTGTGTTTCCTAAAGACAGAAAATACTTAAATTATGTCGAACATGGATAAAGTTAAATTTAAAGAGCGATTGACATCAATGGAACACAATAACAGGTAATGAATCGTGATATCGGATAACCGATATGTTTTACAACGAACGTAATAATAGTGATCGAGTTTGTGTGTACATGCACAGCATGTCACGTCTGCTAATTTCGGAATCTGTACCAAATCAATGTTTATCGTATTATATGCTATTACAACAGCATTTGCAGTTAATTTAAGTTATAAGAGTAACAACAGTTCGTCAACAACATTAAATATTCAACAATATTCGGTCAATTCTAAAAATAGTAACAACAACAACAACAACAACATCAACAACGAGTAAAGCACAGAGCCTTGTGGTCACAATCATTACAATATATACGCACAAGCCTGAAAAAGAGTGTAATAGTGGAATAAGTACATCAGCCAATCCACAGGAATGCATACGCACATACCTGAAAACGAGTGTTATAGTGCAATAACTATACCATTCAATCCATAGGAATATATTCGCGCCAGCTTCAAAAAAAGTGTGATAGTGGAATAAGTATACCAGTCAATCCACAGAATTATATACGCACGAGCCTCAAAAAGAGTGTTATAGTGGAATAAGAATACCAGTCAATCCACAATAATATGCACGCGCCAGCCTGAACATGTAGGGTGATTGTGGAATTTGAATACCAGTCAATCCACAGGAATATATACGTGCCTGCCTGAAAATGTAGGGTGGTAGTGGAATAAGAATACCAGTCAATCCACAGAAATATATGAGCGCCAGCCTCAAAAAGAGGGTGATAGTGGAATAAGAATACCAGTCAATCCACAATAATATGTACGCGCCAGCCTGAACATGTAGGGTGATTGTGGAATTATAATACTAGTCAATCCATAGGAATATATACGCACCAGCCTGAAAAAGATGGTAATATTGGAATAAGAATGCCAGACAATCCACAGCAATATATACGCACAAGCCTGAAAAGAGTATGATAGTGGAATAAGTACATCAGTCAGTCCACAGAAATACATACGCACCTACCTGAAAACGAGTGTTATAGTGCAAAAATTATACCAGTCAATCCACAGGAATATATACGCACGAGCCTCATAAAGAGTGTTATAGTGGAATAAGAATACCAGTCAATCCACAATAATATGCACGCGCCAGCCTGAACATGTAGGGTGATTGTGGAATTTGAATACCAGTCAATCCACAGGAATATATACGTGCCTGCCTGAAAATGTAGGGTGGTAGTGGAATAAGAATACCAGTCAATCCACAGAAATATATGAGCGCGAGCCTCAAAAAGAGTGTGATAGTGGAATAAGTATACCAGTCAATCCAAAGAATTATATACGCACCAGCCTCAAAAAGAGGGTGATAGTGTAATAAGAATACCAGTCAATCCACAGGAATATATACACACCAGCCTGCAAAATAGTGTGATAGTGGAATAAGTATACTAGTCAATCCACAGGAATAGGAATATGTATAACAGTCATTCCACAGTAATATATACGCAACAACCTGAAAAAGAGTGTGATAGTGGAATAAGAATATCAATCAATCCACAGGAATATATACGCACCAGCCTGAAAACGTGTTTGATAGTGGAATAAATCTATCAGTAAATCTACAGGAATATATACGCACCAGCCTGAAAAAGAGTGGGATAGTGGGATAAGAATACCAACCTGAAAATGGGTATGATAGTGGAATAAGAATACCAGTCAATCCAG
>JAWPHD010005952.1:0-153111 GCA_037043455.1 Cyrtodaria siliqua
CAGAAGTAACTCAGTGGTACCAGTGATGGTGAGGTCTAAGGACACACAGAAGTAAACCAGTCTGACCAGTGACAGTGAGGTCTAAGGTCACACAGAAGTATCTCAGTGGTACCAGTGATGGTGACTGTCTAAGGACATACAGAAGTAACCCAGTTGTGTACCAGTGACAATGAGGTCTAAGGGACACACATAAGTAACTCAGGTGGTACCAGTGACAGTGAGGTCTAGGAGACACATAGAAGTAATCTCAGTCGGTACCAGAGACAGTGAGGTCTAAGGACACACAGAAGTAACTCAGTATGGTACCAGTGATGGTGCGAGTCTAAGGACACACAGAAGTAAACCAGTTGTACCAGTGCCTACACATTCCGTCTTTAGAATGAACGTCAAAACCCTATGACCTGCATTTTGTTGTTTTTTTCCGGGGAAGCATATTGCATCCAATAAATTCATTGTGTGCTACACATCATTTCAGACACAGCAGATACAAAGAACAAAAGTCGGAACTATTTATTAATTTCTAAAAAGTTATTAATTGTACGGAAAAATAAGACTCCAAATTTTTCACTCCAAATTTGACTCCAAGGTCACTCCAATGATTCACTTCCACTCCACTCCAAAGACTCCACACCAAAGACTCCTCTCTAATATTAATACAAGAAATCTGCGGATTCACAATGTCTCGCCTAACGGGGGCGGGACTTAAAAAATAAAAGATGAATGAACTAATGAATGGTGTTTTAACGGCACGTCGACACATAAAAAGGGGCATATTGAGCACAGAAAACTGATGAAAGATGAAGAAATGAAGTAGTAATTAAAAATTTTATGAAGTATATATATAAAAAGAAAACAATTTAAAAATAAGGGAGTGATAATTATTGAGTAAGTAATATAAGACTATGTATACTATTATGTAAAATCAAACAAATGCCCTTCAAAGGGTGTATATAAAACAAGTAACTAATATAGGACATAATTATAATGATTTATAAAGTCTGATTTTCTTTCAAGAAATCTTAACCAAGACTAAAAATCGTATATGTAGTCAAATAACTCTTTCTATAGTATTAACATTGTAGCATCTTTGACACATAGAATCAAAGTCTACACGTTCCAACAAGATATGTTTGACCGTTAAGGGAGCAAAACAGGGTATACATTCTTGGTATTGCTCACCTACTGTAATAATTAGTAGTAGAATGAGTATATCGCTGCACTCCACCCTAGAACAAACAAGAGGCCCACGAGGGGCCTTTGAGCTGGGACTAGCTCTAACTGGCTAATTGATGGCTCTTATAACATCAATGAAAGCAAGTGTGACTATCATCTTAAAAAGGCATAAATATAGCATTTGTAACTAAATCAAGAGCCATAACTCTGCCATGACTGGTCCAATCTGGGCTGGTTTTCGAACTTGGCCAGTAGAGATAATAACAAGAGTCCCAAAGAGGGCATGTAGAACGCTCTACTGGATTAAACGGCTCTTATATCAAGGGTTGTCATCACAAAATTCCCATCAGTACTACTTTTAAAACATTGCAAAAACGAAGGAAATAGACAAAAAAAAATAAAAAGAGGGTAAAAAAACATCAACATTTACTTCAAATAATAATAATAAAAAATAAAATAAATAAAAAACTAAGGCTTAAATGTAACAAGGGCAAAACATAGCATGTTTCAACTAAATCTAAGGGCCATAACTCTGTTTTTACCGGTCCGATCTGAGACTGACTGGTTTTTCTCGAACATGTCCGGAGCTTTCATTGATATTAACAATCTGGAAAAGGTTGGTAAAAGATCGTTTAGAAACATGAAGGCGCCTAATCGTCTTAACGAGGCAAAAATATAGCATTTTTCTAATCTAATTCAAGGACCATAACTCCGACTGCTACTTGTCAGATCTGGCTGGTTTTCGTACTTATTCGAGCTTTCATTGACATTAACAATCTGGTAAAAGATTGGTAAAGATCGGATCAAAAATGAAGGCCCTATCGTCTTAGCGAGGCAAAATATAGCCTTTTTAACTAAATCAAGGGTGCCACTAACTCTGCTGTTACTGGTCCAATCTGGCTGGTTTTCGAACTTGTCCAAGCTTCCTTGACATTAACAATCTGGTAAAGTTTGGTAAAGATCGGATGATAAAAGAAGGCCCTATCGTCTTAACGAGGGCAAAATATAGCATTTTTAACTAATTCAAGGGCCATAACTCTGTAGTTACGATGCCCAGATCTGGCTGGTTTTCGAACTTGTGCGAGCTTTCATTGACATTAACAATCTGGTAAAATCTGTTAAAAGATCGAATGAAAAATGAAGGTCCTATTGTCTTAAGGCCAGCAGAGCTAAAAAAAAAAAAAAAAAAAAAAAAAAATCATAATTAATAATAATAAAAATAAAAAATTAAAAATGTAAAGAAAAGAAAAAAGAATAAAAGAAAGAAAGAAAGATCTGGTACAACGACGCAAAATATAGCATGTTTAATGAAATCAAGGGCGACAACTCCGCTGTTATTGGTCCGATCTGGCTGGTTTTCAAAATTGTTTCGAGCTTTTATTGACAATAACAATCTGGTAATAGTTTGGTAAAGATCGGATGAAAAATGAAGGCCATATTGTCTTAACGAGGCAAAATATAGCTTTTTTAACTAAATCAAGGGCCATAACTCCGCTGTTACTGGTCCGATTCTGGCTGGTTTTCGAAATTGTCCGAGCTTTCATTGACACTAACAATCTGGTAAAGTTTGGTAAAGATCGGATGAAAAATGAATTGAACTGGATTTTATAGTCGCATCAACAGCTAAGGTCATATGGCGACTTTCCAGCTTCCATTGGTGGAGGATGACCCCAGGTGCCCCTCCGGGCAATTTTCGTGCACGGAGCGGGGCACCTGGGTAGAACCACCGACGTTCCGCAAGCCAGCTGGATAGCTTCCTCACATAAAGATTCCTAGGCCCCTGAGGGATCGAACCTACAGCGGTGAGGGGCAAGTGATTTCAAGTCAGAGACGTTAACCACGGATGAAAAAATGAAGGCCCTATCGTCTTAACGAGGCATAAATATAGCATTTTAACCTAAAGTCAAGGGCCATAACTACGCTGTTACTGGTCCGATCTGGTTGGTTTTCAAACTTATCCGAGCTTTTATTGACATTAACAATCTGGGTAAAGTTTGGTAAAGATCGGATGAAAAACAAGAGGCTCAAGAGGGCCTGTGGACGCGTCTAACTGACTAACATGGATCAGATAACATCAATGAAGCGAGTGACTGCAATTTACGTTGGACAAAATACAGCATTTTTAACTAAATCAAGGGCCATAACTAAAGAATCAGGTAAAGTCTGGTAAAGATCAAATGAAAAACAAGAGGCCCAAAGAGGGCCTGTGGACGCTCTACTGGCTAATATGGCTCTTATAACATCAATGAGTGACTATTGTCTTAAAGAGGCAAAATATAGCATTTTTAACTAAATCAAGAGCCATAACTCCGCCATCACTGGTTCGATCTCGCTGGTTTTCGAACTCGGCCAGTAGAGATAATAAAAAATTAAAAAAAAAACAACTCAAAAAAAAACAAACAATAAAAAAAACCCCAAAAAACGAGAGAGGTCAATGACCTTGAAGCTCTACTGATAGATTTTTGATAGCTACGTCAGCATTCCGTTGAAGTTTCATAAAAATCTAGTCAAGTAGTTTCAGAGGAGTAGTTGCTACAAGTTGAAATTTTTACTATATAACTCTAGGTAAACAAAGATGGCCACTCAAGCTTGAGGCATCCATGTTTAATGTCGAATCAAAATAATTTTCGACAAGGTATCAACATCTTGTCATGCTGATCATTTCAGAAAAAAATCCCATATCAATATCACTCACAGTTTTTCAAGAAGTGAGTCGCTACAAAGTTGTTTTTAAAAATCTATGTTTTAGCCGTGGTGGCCATCTTAAATTTCCGACCGACCTGAAATTGTGCTAGGAATCAACTAGACATCAAGAGCAACATTCCTGTGAAGTTTCATGAAAAATCCGTTCAAGTAGTTTCAGAGGAAGTAGTCACTACAAATTTTTACTATACAAACTCTATGTAAACAAAGATGGCCACTTGTGCCCAGGTTTAATTTTGAATTCAAAATAATTTTCGACAAGGAGTGTCAACATCATGTCATGCTGATCATTTTTAGAAAAAAGTCCCATATCAATATCACACAGTTTTCAAGAAGTAGTCGCTACAAACTTTTTTTTAAAAATCTGTTTTTAGCCATAGCGGCCATCTTGAATTTCCGGGCCGACCTATAAAAATATTTGGGATCAATTAGACATCAAGAGCAACATTCCAGTGTTAGTTTCATAAAAATTTGTCAAGTACGTTTCAGAGGAGTAGTCACTACAAGTAGTTTTACTATATAAATCTATGTAAACAAAGATGGCCGCTTGCGGCTAATGAATTTAAAGTCGCCATCATGTCATGCTGATCATTTTACAAAGATGTCCCATATCAATATCGCTTACAGGTTTTTCAAGCAAGTACTTGCGCTACAAATTTATTTAGTTTTAAATCATATTTTTAGCCATGGTGGCCAGATTTTGAAATTCCCGGCCAGGCCTGAAATTTTTTCTAGGACTCAACTAGACATCAAGAGCAACATTCCTATGAAGTTTCTGAGAACTCCCTGTCAAGTAGTTCCAGAGATGTAAGTCGCTACAAGTTTTTCTTTACTATATAACTATATTATCGAACATTCATGTCATGCTGATCATTGTTAGAAAGTCCCATATCAACATCACTTATACGCTTTCAAGAAGTAGTTGCAACAAACTTATTTTTTTAAAAATATCTATTTTTAGCTAATGTAGGCGGCCATCTTGAATTTCTGGCCTGATCTGAAATTTTGCTAGGATCAATTAGACATCAAGAGCAACATTCCTGTAAAGTTCCATGAAAATCCGCCATGTAGTTTCAGAGGAGTAGTCGCTACAAGTAGTTTACTATATAATTCTATGTAAACAAAGATGTTTAAAGTCGCATCGAAATGGCAGCAGCATGTTTAACGTCGAATCAAAACGATTTTGTGACAAGGACCAACATCATGTCATGCTGATCATTTTAGAAAAAAGTCCCCATATCAATATCACTTATAGTTTTCAAAGAAGTAGTCACTACAAACTTGTATTTTAAAATATATATTTTTAGCTTTGGCAGCCATCTTGGATTTCAACAATCAACATGAATTTTTGCTAGGATCAACTAGAATTCATGATGGGCAAACATTTCTGTAAAGTTTCATGAATATCCATCCAGTAGTTTCAGAGGAGTAGTCGCTACAAATAAAAGTTTACGGTACGGTCAGACGGAATAATGGACGGACGAACGGTCGCCGCACCACGGCATAAGCTCTGCTGATCTCTGATCAGTAGAGCTAAAAATTAAAGAAAAAAATAAATCTGGTAAGAGTTTTGGTAAAGTTCAGATGAAAAATGAAGGCCCTATCGCCTTAACAAGGCAAAATATAGCATTTTTAACTAAATCAAGGGCCGTAACTCCGCTGTTACTGGTCCGGATCTGGCCTGTTGTTCGAACTTGTCCGAGCTGTCATTGATATTACCTATCTCGTAAAGTTTGGTAAAGATTGGATAAAAAATGAAGGAGGCCTACTTGTCATCTAACGAGGCAAAATATAGCATTTTTGACTAAATCAAGGCCGTAACTCCGCTGTTAATGGTCCGATCTGGCCGCTTTTCGAAGACTATCAATTGATATTAACAATATGTTAAAGTTTGGTAAAGATCAGATTGAAGAAATGAAGGCCCTAGTCGTCTTAACGAGGTAAAAGTTAACGGATGGACGGACGACGCACAACCTCGCCATCCCATAAGCTCTGCTGGCCCATGGCCAGTAGAGCTAATGAAGGCCCTATCATCTTAACGAGGCAAAAATATAGCATTTTTAACTAATCAGAGGGCCATAACTCCGCTGTTACTGGTCCGATCTGGCTGGTGTTTCGAACTTGTCCGAGCTATCATAGGACATTAACAATTTGGTAAAGTATGGTAAAGAAAAATGAATGCCGCTTGATCTCTTAACAAGGCAAAAATATAGCATTTTTAACTTAAATTAAGGCCTAGCATAACTCCGCTGTCACTGGTCCGATCTGGCTGGTTTTCGAAGTCGTCCGAGCTATCATTGACATTAACAATTTGGTAAGAGTTTGGTAAAGAAAATGAATGCCCTATCATCTTAACGAGGCAAAATATAGCATTTTTAACTAAATCAAGGGCCATAACTCCGCTATTACTGGTCCAGATTTGGTTGATATTCAAACTTGTCCGAGTTTTCATTGACACTAACAAGTCTAGTAAAATTTGGTAAAGATCAGATGAAAAATGAAGGCTCTATTTGTCTTAACGAGACAAAAGTTAACGACGGACGATGGACAACTCGGCATCTCAATAAGCGGCCAGTAGAGCTAAAAATAATAAATGTCTCTTCTTCAATGAGTTTGTAAACATTTTTAATAACTAAAACCAATGGAGTTTACAGTTTGCTGAAGATGACATTTAAAGTGCATTTGTTTAAAAACAAAATACCATTCAATAAAAAAAATATTAAAAAAAAATCTATCAGCTCCAAAATAGTACGGTCAAGGTCATAGATGAATCTATACATTCAAAAAGATGCACTACCCAAGACACAACTATGTCAAACATAGAATGTTTTGTCTTCCTAAATATTAAGCTATAAAACTAGGTTTAAAAGCATCAAGGTGCACAATTATTAGTTCATGAGAAAGTGATGTAAAATGTAAGCAATTAAAGTTATCTGCCCTTTGCTTGGAGGGTGAAGATTCACATCCACATTTGCATTGTGATGTACTACCTAAGAAACAACTATAAGCGAAGTTTGAATGGTCTAATGCATAAAAGTGTGTTGAGAAAGTGACCTAAAAGCAAATATTGAATGTAATAATTATCAAAATTATCTTGCCCCTTGCTTGGAGAGTCATAGGTCATATCCACATTTGCTTTATCACGTTGCAATGTACCACTCAAGATTCAACTATACGCAAAGTTTGAAAGGTCTAGGGCATACAGTTTGTTGAAAGTGATCTAAACTCGCAAAAAGTTGAAGGTGAAAGAAATTATAAGGTTAATCTGCCCTCTGCTCTGAAGGGTGTGAAGGTCACATCCGACATTTGCTTTGTCACGTTGCAATGTACCACCCAAGATACAACTATAAGCAAAGTTTGAAAAGTCTAGTGCATACAGTTGAGAAAAAAGTGACCTAAACCCCAAAAGTTGAAGGTAAAAATTATTAAGTTATCTGCCCTTTGCTTGGAGGTCAAGGTCACTTCCAAATTTGCTTTGTCACGCTGCAATGTACACACCCAAAATACAACAAAAGCAAAGTTTGAAAGGTCTAGTGCATACAGTTTGTGAAAAAGTGGCCTAAAACGCAAAAGTTGAAGGTAACAAATTATTAAGTTATCTGCCCTTTGCTTGGAGGGTCAAGGTCACATCCACATTTGCTTTGTCACGCTGCAATGTACCACCCAAAATACAACTATAAGCAAAGTTTGAAAGGTCTAGTGAATACAGTTTGTGAAAAATTGACCTAAACGCAAAAGTTGAAGGTAAATATTATTAAGTTATCTGCCCTTTGCTTGGTGGGTCAAGGTCACTTCCACATTTGCATTGTCACGTTGCAATGTAGCAACCAAGATACAAATATAGCAAAGTTTGAAAGGTCTAGTGCATACAGTTTGTGAAAAAGTGACCACTAAATGCAAAAGTTGATGGGTAAACATTATTAAGTTATCTGCCCCTTTGCTTGGCTGGTCAAGGTCACTTCCACATTTGCTTTGTCACGTTGCAATGTACCACCCAAGATACAAATATAAGCAAAGTTTAAAAGGGTCTAGTGCATACAGTTTGTGAAAGAAGTGACCTAAACGCAAAAGTTGAAGGTAAAAAATTATTAAGTTATCTGCCCTTTGCTTGGAGGGTCAAGGTCACTTCCACATTTGCTTTGTCACGTTGCGATGTACCAACCCAAGATACAAAATTTTGAAAGGTCTAGCACATACAGTTTGTGAGAAATTGACCTAAACGCAAAAGTTGAAGGTAAAAAATGATTAAGTTATCTGCCCTTTGCTTGGCGGGTCAAGGTCACTTCCACAGAATGCAAAACTTGAATGTTGACGCCTTCGCCACCGCCGGAAAAGCAACACCTATGTCTTCTTTTTTCTTCGAAAAGGCGAGACATATACTATGCCTGATATGAGCATGCAATAACTCATAATCACAGTGTCTTATTAGCAACTGCCAACAGCAATGATGCACAGTAGGCCGGGACTTCAGGAACAAACAACATTTTTAACTTGGCCTGAACCATAGTGCTATCATGTACTTCTTCACATTCTTTCCAAAATATACTGACCAAAAGGTCATCATAGGTGAATTTTCCAAATTTCTCTCTGTGTACTCTTACAAACCATTAAAGTACATCACAGTGCAGACTTCCTTCCTGAAGTACAGCCATCCCAAAACCAGGGTCATTCGAACCCAAAACTATACTTCTGTATTCCAAAGTGCATTGCAGTGCACAGGCTTTGGAGTTTGGACCAAACCATTCATCTGTAGGGAGAGATCATACAGAGTTCAACCTCGACTGACTCATGACAAGATACACTCATGATGAGATATTCACAGCTTTCACAGGCTGAAAACACCCCTGCTCTAAATAGTCAATAACCTCATCAATCCTGCCTACACCCCTGTAGCTGAAATGAGAATGGTCTCCCACAACAAGGACAAACAGCAGCTATGGATTTTATTATTCCAGTGAAAGTCTATAAATTGAAAGCATCTTTATATTCTACCAGGTTAACAATATATTATCACTATATTATAATGGTTCCAGGCAAAAACAATAGCCCTATCTCGCAGGCAGCATTATGATACGTCACCGAATTGACCTGCGTTCTAAAAATAGTAACATACCCAGACTCCTTTGGAATTGCGGACAAGCAAAGCAGTGTAAGAATTAAATAAAACAACAAAGAAATATATAAAAATTAAAAAAAAGTTAAGAAATGACTAAAACAACACAGAAATATGTAAAAACAACAACAAAAAAAATAGATTTTCAAGTGGGGGTTGGGTGGGGGAGCGGGGGTGAGAGGCGGGAGTGGGTTGGGGGTGGGGTGGGGGGGGGGGGGGAGGGGGCAACATATGTGTGTAAGAATTGACTAAAACAATAAAGAAATATGTAAAAAAAAAAGAAAAAAAGTTTCAAGTCTGGGGCGTGGTGGGGGTGGGGGTGGGGGTGGGGGTGATGGGGTGAGAGGCGGGAGTGCGTTGGGGGTTTGGGGGTGGGGGGCAACGTATGTGTGTAAGAATTGACTAAAACAACAAAAAAATATGTAAAAAAAAAAAAGTTGGGTGATGGGGTGAGAGTGGTGGGGGGAGCGGGGTTGTAACATATATGTGTAAGAATTGACAAAAGCAACACAGAAATATGTAAACAAAATATGTAAACAAAATATATAATAGTTTTAAGTGTGGGGGGGGGGGGGGGGGGGGGGGGGTTGAGCGGGGATGAGGGTGAGAGGCAGGAGTGAGTGGGTTGGTGGGGTGTGTGTGGATGGGGCAACATATATGGGTAAAAATTGACTAAAACAACAAAGAAATATGTAAAAAAAAAAAAAAGGTTTCAAGTCTGGGGCGGGGTGGGGGTGGGGGGGGGTGGAGTGATGGGTTGAGAGGCAGGAGTGCATTGGGGGTTTGAGGGGTGCAACATATGTGTGTAAGAATTGACTAAAACAACAAAGAAATATGTAAAAAAATAAAAAATAAATCAAGTGTGGGGCGTGGTGGGGGTGTGATCTATATGTGTAAGAATTGACTAAAACAACACAGAAATATTTAAAAAAAAAAAAATCAAGTGTGGGGCATGGTGCATGGTGGGGGTGGGGGTGGGGGGGGGGGTGATGGGGTGAGGGGGGGAGGGTTGCAACATATATGTGTAAGAATTGACAAAAAACACAGAAATATGTAAAAAAATAAAAGTTTCAAGTCTGGGGCGGGGTGGGGGGTGGGGGTAGGTGATGGGGTGAGAGGCGGAGGGGGGTGGGGTGGTGGGGGCGGGGATTGGGTTGCAACATATGTGTAAGAATTGACTAAAACAACACAGAAATATGTAAAAAAAAAAAAAGTGTGGAGGGGAGTGGAGGCGGGGGTAGAGGGGTGGGGGAGGATGGGAGCCCATGCCCCAATATGGGTGAAGTAATAAGATGCATAATGCTATAACAAATCCCAAACCAAAATTATAGATATATACATGCTTACATGCAAACCTAGATCTGCCTTTATTGCACATTTTATGGGCCATCACAATTTGGGTTCCATGGGAGCCCAGAATTTGCAGAAGACAAAATTACTTATCCAACCCTTTACAACATACTATAAGGAAACCAATTCCAAAATTTAGTTCAGCTAGGACAAAAAATGTAAGAGATATAAACCTGTAAACACAGCTTACACGCAAAATTTGATGTGAAACAGACATAATTAAGGGCTATCAGAATTTGGGTTCCATGGGAGCCCAGGGGTTACAGGAACCAAAATTACTTAAGCAGCCCTTACGATAATGCTATAAGGAAGCTAATGGCCAAATTTGGTAGTGCTAGGGTAAGAATTGTAAGAGATATACTTGTAAACACAGCTTACACGCAAAATTTGATGTGAAACAGACACATTTTAAGGGCTATCATAATTTGGGTTCCATGGGAGCCCATGGGTTACAGGAACCAAAATTGCTGATGCAGCCCATAAGATAATGCTACAAGGAAGCCCATGAACAAATTTTGTTGTGGTAGGATAAGAAATGTAAGAGATATAGACCTGTAAACACAGCTTACACGGAAAATTTGATGTGAAACAGACACATTTTAAGGGCTATCATAATTTGGGTTCCATGGGAGCCCATGGGTTACAGGAACCAAAATTGCTTATGCAGCCCTTAAGATAATGCTATAAGGAAGCCCATGGCCAAATTTGGTTGTGCTAGGATAAGAAATGTAAGAGATATAGAGTTGTAAACACAGCTTACATGCAAACCCTGATGTGGGACGCCGACGCCGACCCCGGGGTGATTACATAAGCTCTCTTATTCTTCGAATAGTCGAGCTAAAAATGGATACGGGATGGGTGGGGTACCGATACGCTATAAGTTTACTCTCGGGTTTCTGTATCGATGAAAGAAAACAAAAAAAACGTGTTATTTGTTATTTTTTTGTTTTAGTTCCTGTTGGGAACCAAAAAATAAAAATAAAACAAGAGGTCAATGACCTTGAAGCTCTACTGATTGATTTTGATTTCAGGAAGTAGTCGCTACAAACTTGTTTTTTGAAAATATAATTTTAGCAGTGGCGGCCATCTTGAATTTCCGGCCGACCTAAAATTTTGCTAGGATCAATCAGACATCAAGAGCAACATTCCTGTGAAGTTTCATGAAAATCCGTCACGTAGTTTCAGAGGAGTAGTCGCTACAAGTTTTCATTATATAACTCTATGTAAACAAAGATGGCCACTGACAGCCATGTTTGACATGGAATCAAAATGATTTTTGACAAGGACCAACATCATGTCATGCTGATCATTTTAGAAAACGTCCATATCAATATCACTTATAGTTTTCAAGAAGAAGTCGCTACGAACTTGTATTTTGAAAATCTGTTTTAAGAAATGGCGGCCATCTTGAATTTCCGGCCGACCTGAAATTTTGCTAGGATCAATAAGACATCAAGAGCAACATTCGTGTGAAGTTTCATGAAAATCCGTCCAGTAGTTTCAGAGAATTAATCGCTACAAGTTTTCATTATATAACACTATGTAAACAAAGATGGCCACTGGCAGCCATGTTTAACGTCGAATCAAAATAATGTTCGACTCGGATAACCATCATGTCATGCTGATCAATTTAGAAAAAGTCCCATATCAATATCACTTATAGTTTTCAAGAAGTAGTCGCTACAAACTTATTTTTTAAAAATATATTTTTAGCTGTGGCGGCCATATTGAATTTCTGGCCGATCTGAAATTTTGCTAGGATCAATTAGACATTAAGAGCAACATTCCTGTAAAGTTTCATGAAAATCCGCCAAGTGGTTTCAGAGAAGTAGTCGCTACAAGTTTGTACTATATAACTCTATGTAAACAAAGATGGCCGCTGGCAGCCATGTTTAACGTCGAATCAAAATGATTTTTGACAAGGACCAACATCATGTCATGCTGATCATTTTAGAAAAAGTCCCATATCAATATCACTTATAGTTTTCAAGAAGTAGTCGCTACAAACTTATTTTTTAAAAATCTATTTTTAGCTGTGGCGGCCATCTTGAATTTCTGGCCGATCTGAAATTTTGCTAGGATCAATAAGACAATAAGAGCAACATTCCTGTGAAGTTTCATGAAATCCGCCAAGTAGTTTCAGAGAAGTAGTCGCTACAAGTTTTTACTATATAACTCTATGTAAACAAAGATGGCCCAGCCATGTTTAAAATCGAATCAAAACGATTTTTGACAAGGACCAACATCATGTCATGCTGATCATTTTAGAAAAAGTCCCATATCAATATCACTTATAGTTTTCAAGAAGTAGTTGTTACAAACTTGTATTTTGAAAACTTATTTTTAGCCGTGGCGGCCATCTTGAATTTCCGGCCGACCTGAAATTTTGCTAGGATCAATTAGACATCAAGAGCAACATTCCTGTGAAGTTTCATGAAAATCCGTCAAGTAGTTTCAGAGGAGTAGACGCTACAAGTTTTCATTACATAACTCTATGTAAAAAAAGATGGCCGCTGGCAGTCATGTTTAACGTCGAATCAAAACAATTTTCGACATGGACCAACATCATGTCATGCTGATCATTTTAGAAAAAGTCCCATATCAATATCACTTAGAGTTTTCAAGAAGTAGTCGCTACAAACTTGTTTTTTAAAAACCTATTTTTAGATTTGGCGGCCATCTTGGATTTCACATCAACATGAATTTTTGCTAGGATCAACTAGACTTCATGGGCAACATTTCTGTAAAGTTTCATGAAAATCCATTCAATAGTTTCAGAGGAGTAGTCGCTACAAAAAAAGGTTTACGGACAGACGGACAGACAGACGGACGGACAGACGGACACCGCACCACGGCATAAGCTCTGCTGAACTCTGATCAGTCCAGCTAAAAACATAAAAAAAAAAATATTGTCATTTTTTTTATATATATGTTTTTTCGTTCCCCCAACACCGATACAGCAACCTAATGATTTTTTTACTCTTATTTATAACTTATAATATTCAGAATTATTTAAATTGATGCGTTTTATTTTCAGGGTTGGCATCATATGAAACCTCCAAAGAGTATTTTCCCATGATTCAAATCAGTACAGAAAGTGGCTTCATAAAAGAGGGTTCATGTGATTGTAAAGCCAGTGCAATGGGAAGGTGCTCACACATCGTCGGACTACTTACAGCACTTAAGGACTACATAGACAAATATGGCACAGAACCAGCATCATGTACCTCCAAATCATGCGAATGGAATAAAGGACGTACAAAGAAAAAAATTCCCCAGACGGTTTCCGCTGCCTCTTACATGAGTTTAAAAACAAGAGGCCCAAGAGGGCCTGTGGACGCTCTACTGGCTAATATGGCTCTTATGACATCAATGAAGCGAGTGACTATCGTCTTAAAGAGGCAAACTATAGCATTTTTAACTATATCAAGAGCAGTAACTCTGTGATTACTGGTCCGATCTGGCTGGTTTTCCACGTTGGCCAGTAGAGATAATAAAAATATAAAAAATAAAAAAAAATAAAAAAAAAAATAAAAAAAAATGAATAAAAAATAAAAAAAAAAAATAAAAAAAAATATCTATATAAAATAAAAAAAATAAAAAAAAAATAAAAAAATTAAAAAAAAAAATTAAAAAAAAATGAAAAAAAAAATAATAAAAAAAAAAGAAAATAAAAAAATAAAAAATAAAATTAAAAAATTTAAAACAAGCATTGATGTAAAACTGTGACCCCCGGGGCGGGGCCAGATGTGACCCCAGGGTCAGCATTTGAACAAAATTGGTAAAGGACCATCAGCTTATAGCAACAGCAAAATATTAAACCTCTGGCTCTTGCAGTTTCAGAAAAGAAGATTTTAAGTTTTTCCCTATACATGTCTATGTAAAACATGTGACCCTTGGGGCGTGACCAAATGTGACCCCAGGGTCACCATTTGAACAAACTTGGTAAAGGACCATAAGCTTATAATAATTGTAAAATATCAAACCTCTGGCTCTTGTAGTTTCCGAGAAGAAGATTTTTAAAAAAAAAATCCTATATAAGTCTATGTAAAACTGTGACCCTCGGGGCGGGGAAAAATTTGACCCCAGGGTCACCATTTGAACAAACTTAGTAGAGGACCATAAGCTGATGCTACATGTAATACATGAGAGCTCTGTGCCTTGTGGTTTCAGAGAAGATTTTTTAAACTTTTTTCCTATATGTCTATATGAAAAACATGCAAAACCTCAATATACAAACTTTGGACCCCCGAGGCACGGCCATTTTTGACCCCGGGGACTTTATTTGAACAAACTTGATAGTCTAGGCGTTGACGATCATTTTAAAAGAAAAACTGTTGAAATCTGTCAAGCGGTTCTGGAGAAGAAGATTTTTTAAGGTTTCGACCATATATGGTAATGGCAGCCATCTTGGATGTAGCGCTGACCTTATTTTAACAAATCTAAAAAGCATTCATCTAAGGATCATCCATTTGAAGTTTGGTCAAAATTAGCCAAGCGGTTCTGACGAGAAGTCGTTTGAAGAATTCCCTATACATGTCTATGTAAAACATGTGACCCTTGGGGCGGGGCCAAATGTGACCCTAAGGTCACCATTTGAACAAACTTGGTAAAGGACCATAAGCTTATAGTAAATGCAAAATATCAAACCTCTGGCTGTTGTAGTTTCCGAGAAGAAGATTTAAAAAAAAAAATCCTATATAAGTCTATGTAAAACTGTGACCCCAGGGGCGGGGACAAATTTGACCCCAGGGTCACCATTTGAACAAACTTAGTAGAGGACCATAAGCTGATGCTACATGTAATACATGAGCGCTCTGTGCCTTGTGGTTTCAGAGAAGAAGATTTTTTAAAGTTTTTTCCTATATGTCTGTATGAAAAACATGCAAAACCTCAATATACAAACTTTGGACCCCCGGGGCACGGCCATTTTTGACCCCGGGGACTTTATTTGAACAATCTTGATAGTCTAGCCGTTGGCGATCATTTTAAAAGAAAAATTGTTGAAATCTGTCCAGCGGTTCTGGAGAAGATTTTTTAAGGTTTCGACCATATATGGTAATGGCAGCCATCTTGGATGTAGCATTGACCTAATTTTAACAAATCTAAAAAGCATTCATCTAAGGATCATCTATGTGAAGTTTGGTCAAAATTAGCCAAGCGGTTTCTGAGGAGAAGTCGTTTGAAGAAAAGTTAACGGACGGACGGACGACGGACGGACGACGGACGACGGAAGACGGACAACACACCATCCCATAAGCTCTGCTGGCCCATGGCCAGTAGAGCTAAAAAGGAAAGTAGATGATATTATAACATATAACCCCACACCTACAATGGAATCCAGAAGTGAACAACAGACGGTATCTGATTTTCTTTCTGCACTTCAAAGCGGTAGTCAACAACAAACCATGTGGCTGTCGTTATTATTCAGAATATATGATGACTATGTGTTAGATAATGATCAGAAACTAAACTTGCATGAAAACGTCACAAAATTAACTTCCAACATTTCAGTGTCAGACGGTAAAACTCCAGTTGAAATAGTAGAAATTCAATGCACGCAACAATGGTCCAATGAAAGGCGCGTGCGAATAACGGCCTCATCTAGCAAAACTGTAGCGAATGCAAAGAGTTCTCAATCAATATATAACATCCTGAAGAAAAAGCTATGGTTCGACTCAGTTCAAACGAAGGCCATGAAATATGGACGTGATAGTGAAAACGGTGCATTTTTGAATTATAAGACCAACATGGAAACCGAGGTACCAGGATTTAATGTATCAAAATCTGGGTTTTGGGTTAATCCAGAATAGGAGCAAGTCCTGATGGGTTAGTGCATGATCCCAGGGAGAATCACAAAGATGGATTACTTGAAATTAAATGTCCAATTATTATGCAAAACAAGAGGCCCAAGAGGGCCTGTGGACGCTCTACTGGCTAACATGGCTCTTATAACATCAATGAAGTGAGTGACTGCCATTTACGTTTTTTTGAAAGTTTCGGGCAAAAAACAGCTTTTTAACTAAATCAAAGGCCATAACTAAAGAATCTGGTAAAGTTTGGTAAAGATCAGATGAAAAATGAAGGCCCAACCGTATCAACGAGGCAACATATAGCATGTTTAACTAAATCAAGAACACCTCTGTTACTGGTCCGACTGGTCGAACATAGAGCTAAAAAAAAATTCAAAAAATTGCAAAAAAAAAAGAAGAAAATTCAAAAAAAAAAAATTCAAAAAATTGCAAAAAAAAAATAAAATTGCAAAACATTTCAAAAAAAAGAGAAGATATTTCAAAAAAAAAAAAATTTCAAAAAAAAAAAAATTCAAAAATAAAATAAAAATAATAATTCAAAAAAAAAAAAAAAATCTAAAAAAATTTCTAAAAAAAATATCTCTATACATGTCTATGTAAAACATGTGACTCGAGGGGTACCATTTGAACAAACTTGGTAAAGGACTATAAACTTACAGCAAATGCAAAATATTAAACCTCTGGCTCTTGCAGCTAGTTCCAGAGAAGATTTTTTCAGTTTTTCCCTATACAAGCATTTATGTAAAACTGTGACCCCCGGGGCGGGGCCAGATGTGACCCCAGGGTCCCCATTTGAACAAAATTGGTAAAGGACCATAAGCTTATAGCAACAGCAAAATATTAAACCACTGGCTCTTGCAGTTTCAGAGAAGAAGATTTTTTAAGTTTTTCCCTATACATGTCTATGTAAAACATGTGACCCTTGGGGCGGGGCCAAATGTGACCCCAGGGTCACCATTTGAACAAACTTGGTAAAGGACCATAAGCTTTTAGCAAATGCAAAATATTAAACCTCTGGCTCTTGCAGTTCCAGAGAAGATTTTTTTCCTTCAGTTTTTCCCTCTACAAGCATTTATGTAAAACTGTGAATCCCCGGGGCAGGGCCAGATGTGACCCCAGGGTCCCCATTTGAACAAAATAGGTAAAGGACCATAAGCTTATAGCAACACCAAAATATTAAACCTCTGGCTCTTGCAGTTTCAGAGAAGAAGATTTTTTAAGTTTTTCCCTATACATGTCTATGTATAACATGTGACCCTTGCGGCGGGACCAAATGTGACCCCAGGGTCACTATTGTCACTATTTGAACAAACTTGGTAAAGGACCATAAGCTTATAATAAATGTAACATATCAAACCTCTGACTCTTGTAGTTGGCGAGAAGAAGATTTTTAAAAAAAAATTCCTATATAAGTCTATGTAAAACTGTGACCCTCGGGGCGGGGACAAATTTGACCCCCGGGTCACCATTTGAACAAACTTAGTAGAGGACCATAAGCTGATGCTACATGTATTACATGAGAGCTCTGTGCCATGTGGTTCCAGAGAAGAAGATTTTTTTCAGTTTTTCCCTATACAAGCCTATGTAAAACTGTGACCCCCGGGGTGGGGCCAAATGTGACCCCTGGGTCACCATTTGAACAAACTTGATAGAGGACCACAAGCTTATAGCAAATGCAAAATATTAAACCTCTGGCTCTTGCAGTTTCAGAGAAGAAGATTTTTTAAGTTTTTCCCTATACATGTCTATGTAAAACATGTGACCCTTGGGGCGGGGCCAAAAGTGACCCGAGGGTCACCATTTGAACAAACTTGGTAAAGGACCATAAGCTTATAGTAAATGCAAAATATCAAACCTCTGGCTCTTGTAGTTTCCGAGAAGAAGATTTTTAAAAAAAAAATCCTATATAAGTCTATGTAAAACTGTGACCCCCGGGCCGGGGACAAATTTGACCCCAGGGTCACCATTTGAACAAACTTAGTAGAGGACCATAAGCTGATGCTACATGTAATACATGAGAGCTCTGTGCCTTGTGGTTTCAGAGAAGAAGATTTTTTAAAGTTTTTTCCTATATGTCTATATGAAAAACATGCAAAACCTCAATATACAAATTTTGGACCCCCGGGGCACGGCCATTTTTGACCCCGGGGACTTTATTTGAACAAACTTGATAGTCTAGGCGTTGGCGATCATTTTAAAAGAAAAACTGTTGAAATCTGTCCAGCGGTTCTGGAGAAGAAGATTTTTTAAGGTTTCGACCATATATGGTAATGGCAGCCATCTTGGATGTAGCATTGACCTAATTTTAACAAATCTAAAAAGCATTCAACTAAGGATCATCCACGTGAAGTTTGGTCAAAATTAGCCAAGCGGTTTCTGAGAAGAAGTCGTTTGAAGAAAAGTTAACGGACAACAGACAGACGACAGACGACGGACGACGGACAACACAGCATCCCATAAGCTCTGCTGGCCCTTGGCCAGTAGAGCTAAAATTTAAAAAAAAAAAGGCAAAATAAATAAATAAGGCTATAAAAAAATAATTACCTGGTTCTCAGGCCCGCTCGCATGTCTTTTTTTGGTGCCGCATTGCCGATTTTATCTCAAAAGTAATAAAATAACAAGAGGTCAATGACCTTGAAGCGCTACTGATTGATTTTGATTTTAGGAAGTAGTCGCTACAGACTTGTTTTTTGAAAATCTATTTTTAACCGTGGCGGCCATCTTGAATTTCCGGCCGACCTGAAATTTTGCTAAGATCAATAAGACATTAAGAGCAACATTCCTGTGAAGTTTCATGAAAATCCGTCAGGTAGTTTCAAAGAAGTAGTCGCTACAAGTTTTCATTATATAACTCTATGTAAACAAAGCAGCCATGTTTAAGGTCAAATCAAAACGATTTTCGACAAGGACCAACATCATGTCATACTGATCATTTTAGAAAAAGTCCCATATCAATATCTCTTATTGTTTTGAAGAAGTAGTCGCTACAAACTTATTTATTTTAAATCTATTTTTAGCTGTGGCGGCCATCTTGAATTTCTGGCCGACCTGAAATTTTTCTAGGATCAACTAGACATCAAGAGCAACATTCCTGTGAAGTTTCATGAACATCCGTCAAGTAGTTTCAGAGGAGTAGTCGCTACAAGTTTTTACTATATAACTCTATGTAACCAAAGATGGCCACTGGCAGCCATGTTTAACGTCGAATCAAAATAATTTTCCACAAGGATCTACATCATGTCATGCTGATCATTTTAGAAAAAGTCCCATATCAATATCACTTATAGTTTTCAAGAAGTAGTCGCTACAAACTTATTTTTTAAAAATCTATTTTTAGCTATGACGGCCATCTTGAATTTCCGGCCGACCTGAAATTTTGATAGGATCAATAAGACATCAAGAGCAACATTCCTGTAAAGTTTCATGACAATCCGCCAAGTAGTTTCAGAGGAGTAGTCGCTACAAGTTTTTACTATATAACTCTATGTAAACAAAGATGGCCGCTGGCAGCCATGTTTAACGTTGAATCAAAACGATTTTTGACTAGGATCAACATCATGTAATGCTGATCATTTTAGAAGAAGTCCCATATCAATATCACTTATAGTTTTCAAGAAGTAGTCGCTACAAACTTATTTTTTAAAAATCTATTTTTAGCTGTGACGGCCATCTTGAATTTCCGGCCGACCTGAAATTTTTCTAGGATCAATTAGACATCAAGAGCAACATTCCTGTGAAGTTTCATGAAAATCCGTCAAGTAGTTTCAGAGAAGTAGTTGCTACAAGTTTTTACTATATAACTCTATGTAAACAAAGATGGCCGCTGGCAGCCATGTTTAACGTTGAATCAAAACGATTTTTGACTAGGATCAACATCATGTCATGCTGATCAATTTAGAAAAAGTCCCATATCAATATCACTTATAGTTTTCAAGAAGTAGTCGCTACAAACTTGTATTTTAAAACTCTATTTTTAGCTTTGGCGGCCATCTTGGATTTCACATCAACATGAATTTTTGCTAGGATCAACTAGACTTTATGGGCAACATTTCTGTAAAGTTTCATGAATATCCATCCAGTAGTTTCAGCTGTGAAGTCGCTACAAATAAAAGTTTACGGACAGACGGACAGACGGCCAGACGGCCAGACGGACGACGGACGCCGCACCACGGCATAAGCTCTGCTGATCTCTGATCAGTAGAGCTAAAAATTGCAAAAACCGAAATTTCGAAAAAAAGTTCCGCATCCAAGTTCGTTCCGGTTTTTACATGCAACTACCTCAGGGGAATCCCCTTGTGGGTAGACTGGTGCATGGCCAACTATCTGCCGCTCTGCTCGCTAGCTTGTGAGTGTTACAGTCGTACGGGTACCAATCCAGGAGAGTCAGATGCTTGAGATGCTTGGAACTAGTAGGTGCTACAGAACAGGCGACTTATGCAAGCGTCTAATCGACAAAGTCTCACAACAACATGCAATAATGGCGGTGTCATCGAGTCGATTGAATCTAATACAAATATACGAACTTATTGTGATTGAAAGAAGCATATAAAGTCGAGAAGAAATGATAAGGTAATGATCGACAATAGGGATGAGCTGATCCAACTGGTTATTGCACATGTATTTCGAGATATTTTGCATCAATACATGTATTGGAATTAAAAGTTTGGATAAAAAACAAGAGGCCCAAGAGGGCCTGTGGACGCTCTACTGGCTAAAACAGCTCTTATAGATTTAGATAGATATAGCTAGATATAGCTCTCTTCTCCTACAGATTTAACAAAGGAGAATACAATATAGCATTTTTTAACAAATCAAGGGCCATAACTCTGTTATTACTAACAAGATCTAGCTGGTTTTCGAAATTGTCCAAGATTTCATTGATATACCGCGCTTTGTACAAATAGACATCATCGTAGAAATCCAACAAGCCGTTTAAGAGGAGTAGCGCCGACAAGAAATTTAAAATAAAAATGTCAAAGGGCCATAACTCCGTCAAAAATCAGCGAACTGGAACAAAAGCGTGATATGCACAACTAGACATCTTACCGATGCTTCCTGCCAAGTTTCGTCAAAATTCAACAAGGCATTAAGGATGAGTAGCGCCGACAAGAAATTTTAAAGTAAGTGTCAAGTAACAAAATTCAAAAAAAAAAAAAAAAATATTCAAATCAATAAAAAAAAAAAAAAAAAATTAATGAAAAAAATTCAATTTTTTTTTTTAAACAATTCAAAAAATAAATAAATCAAATCGAAAAAAATAAATAAAAAATAATCAAATTAAAAATAAATAAATTAAAAAACTGTTACCCCCGGGGCGCGTCCAAATTTGACACCAGGGTCACCATTTGAACAAACTTGGTAGAGGACCATAAGCTGATGCTACATGTAATACATGAGAGCTCTGTGCCATGTGGTTCTAGAGAAGAAGATTTTTTTCAGTTTTCCCCTATACAAGCCTATGTAAAACTGTGACCCCTGGGGTGGGGCCAAATGTGACCCCTGGGTCACCATTTGAACAAACTTGGTAGAGGACCATAAGCTTATAGTAAATGCAAAATATCAAACCTCTGGCTGTAGTAGTTTCCGAGGAGAAGATTTTTTTAAAAAAAATCCTATATAAGTCTATGTAAAATTGTGACCCCCGGGGCGGGCACAAATTTGACCCCAGGGTCACCATTTCAACAAACTTAGTAGAGGACCATAAGCTGATGCTACATGTAATACATGAGAGCTCTGTGCCTTGTGGTTTCAGAGAAGAAGATTTTTTAAAGTTTTTTCCTATATGTCTATATGAAAAACATGCAAAACCTCAATATACAAACTTTGGACCCCCGGGGCACGGCCATTTTTGACCCCGGGGACTTTATTTGAACAAACTTGATAGTCTAGGCTTTGGCAATCATTTTAAAAGAAAAACTGTTGAAATCTGTCCAGCGGTTCTGGAGAAGAAGATTTTTTAAGGTTTCGACCATATATGGTAATGGCAGCCATCTTGGATGTAGCGCTGACCTAATTTTAACAAATCTAAAAAGCATTCATCTAAAGATCATCTATGTGAAGTTTGGTCAAAATTAGCCAAGCGGTTTCTGAGGAGAAGTCGTTTGAAGAAAAGTTAACGGACGACGGACGACGGACGGACGACGGAAGACGGACAACACACCATCCCATAAGCTCTGCTGGCCCTTGGCCAGTAGAGCTAATAAAAACATTGAGGAATATGACAAAATACTGAACAAGAAACAACTGTGTAATTTCTGTTTGGAGAAGAAAAATGATTTTTTATTGAAAGAAACTCATGCATGTTACTTTCAGATACAAACTCAACTTGGGGTTCTAGGCAAGCAGTGGTATGACCTTCTTGTCTGGGGATCAGAAGGAAATACTGTTACTGTAAGGGTAAGATTCAATCCTGATTTTTGGATGGATCTAAAAAACAAACTTGTTGCATTTCATAGGTCATGGTTAGTGCCGGAGATATTTGAAATGAGGGTTCCTCGCAGACTTGTACCAATGAAATTGTAGTCAAATATTTATTGGGGGCGCACAGATTGACGTTTGATTAAATGTCATAAACATGTATCGCGATACTTCTGTTGACGATACACATATACTGTGATACAGTAACAATACACGACGTTCTGTTGTAAACCTTCGCCTCTCACCGCTGTGGGTTCGAATCCCACTGGTAGCTCGACTTGTAAGTGTCGCTTCTTACTGATGGTGGGAGGTGTACAGTACTGGTTCTACCCAGGAAAAGTGGGTGGTCTGCCTCCACCACAAAATAAACAACCATATATAACCTTACATGTGTTGAAATGACGTAAAACACCAAACAAATAAACTTATTCGGGACAACTTTTTTCATTTATGTTGTTTAATATCAATAAAGATTTATGTTGACTAAAACTATCTGTATCGTTTTTTGTACATCATTATTTGTAGATAATACAATTCACATTGTAATATGAGAGACACGCCCCCCCCCCCCCGATGATGACATTTGCTACCAGTGAATACCCTGTGCAGTCTGAACAGGACCTACACTTTTATCTATTCTGTCACTCAAGCTTCCATATATGGGGGCCCTGTATTAGCTTTAACCTACTGAATAGTTGATATCACCTTTTTATTATATACTTTCCAATGAAATATTGGATCGTATGATTAAAACCAAACCTTATATATTATCACATTTGAAAATTATATTTTTCACTGAAAATGACGTCATGCAACTGTTGATGTTGTTGACGTTATTGATGTCATTGATTCCTATTATCTTCTTGCATATTTCTGCATAGGTTTCAAGCATGTGAGTTATATAATAAAAAGAATATTTGTTATTTTTATCTCGCAGTGAGAAAACGGAAATATGCCACTCGTGAAATTATGTTTTCTCACTTCTCGATGAAAATGTATTCTGTGTTTTGCTATGTCTTTAGTGAGGGCTTCCTCTTGTGCGGTCAAACGTTTACGGCCTAATAAAAATGGCGGAATGATCAAGTCTACCTTTTTGGCATTCAACAAATCTCTTATATTAAAACCTCTGTCTGCCATGACAGTATCGCCTGGATTCAAGAAATTTAAAAAGCCAGATTTTACAACAATTTCTCAGTCAGAAATAGAGCCTTCAAATACCTCGCTAACAAACATGATTGCACCATTTGGTGAAATAGCCACCAAAATTTTGTAGGTAGTGTGGGACGTGTAGCTTGAAAACAAATTTCCTTGACGCTGGAAGTTGCTAGGCCTTTGTGAAAAGACTTCGGTACAATCAATTATGCATGTAATATTTTTGTATTTTTTAAAACACAATGGCATGGTCTCTTTAATTCTGGATCTTTCTGCAAACATGAATGTTTTCAAGGGTAAAAATTCAGTGTACATATATTGTATCCATGTAAGTATTGTATTCGATACTGTTGACACGCTTGTTCCAAATCGGTATGCAAGATCCTGGTTCGTATATCCATTTCTAAGTCTCATCAACGTCATCAGGAATGCATTTTTTAGCGAAATCTGATATTTATCCTTCTTTGTTGAGGCACGATTCCAATACTTTAAATGTTCTAGAGATGGTGTCAGAAAATTCCATAATTGTAAGAGCTGAATACTCTATTTTACCTTGTATAGTACGCACCCGTGTATATTACGCACCCCCTTCTCGGAGGTCAAAACTGGGGTAAAAAAGTTGTTTCCGTGTATAATACGCATCAAAATATTATGCTTTCTTTTTCAGATAAAGGTGAAGTCATTTGTTAACAAACATGAACAGAAGAAGCTTTTCATTTTCATTTGTATAACGCATATTCAGACTGTGATGTATTGTAGTAATAGTGGTAAAATAAACTAGTGGGAGGGGTGTGGGTGTGTTTATTTATTTGTGTTGACAGTAGTTTTCCTAGATGAACCATTCAACGAAAAAAAAAAAAAAAAAAAAAATCACGATCGAGATAATTAGCGTACAAAAGAAAATATAATTACTTCAATCATTAATTGCCAATCTTCAGGGGAGTACCTATCTTGTATCATCTCATCAAAGAGCCAATTATAATGCCGCAGATAATTGTCCGTAATCCGATAATTACATCTACTAAAACACAACAAAGTCGTTGGTTACCGCAATCCATTACGCCGATTATACTAACATTGTGTATTCACGGGAACCAGAGTTTATCATAAGTGAATCAGATGTGTAACGCGTGATCAGTTACCTGTACCCCGTGGCTAAATCTGGTAAAGGTCACACGGCGTGTCAAAGTGCATCCTCAGAAATAGTCGATACTCGCGGCAACTTCAAAGGATTATAAAAATAGAATAACCCATTCTACCCGTGTTTATAATGTGTCAAAACTGCAGCCGAGGTGCGATATTGTTTGACGCAATTATCAATCATCAAATGTGTAACGGTAAGCATGTTTTCACAAGCATTATTGAATAATTGCCATTTCAAAGTAGGGTGATTCTGCCTTTCTACGCCGTCTAAAATATATGTATTTCAAAATAAAGCAAAATAGAAAAATAAAGGCCCTGTCATCTTAACGAGGCAAAATATATCATTTTTAACTAAATCAAGGGCCATAACTCCACAGTTGCTGGTCCGATCTGGCTTGTTTTCAAACTTGTTCAAGCTGTCACCAATATTAACAATCTGGTAAAGTTTGGTAAAGATGGGATGAAGAATGAATGCCCTATCGTCTTAACGAGGCAAAATATAGCATTTTTAACTAAATCAAGGGCCATAACTCAGCTGTTACCGGTCTGATCTGGCTGGTTTTCAAACTTGTTCAATCTTTCATTCATATTAACAATCTGGTAAATTTTGGTAAAGATCGGATCGTTTTAGTAGCGGCTACAACAAATTTAAAGTGAAAACGTCAAAGGGCCATAACCCCATCAAAAATCACTGAACACAAACTTCCTGTAAATTTTCGACGAAATCCAACAAGCGCTTTAGGAGGAGTAACGGCGACAACATTTGTGACAGACAGACGGACGGACACAGTAAAATCAATATATACTAAACATAAAAATGTTCATGAAACAAAACATGGCCATAGAACTGTAACCTACTCCCACCGTCCCTCCTCCTCCCTCTGCACCACTACCCTTCATGAAACAAAACATGGCCATACAACTGTAACCCCCTCCCCCCGTCCCCCTCGCCCCTACCTCTCTCTCTCTCTTTAACACTCGCCACCCCTAAACCCCCACTCAAACTTGCTTTTCATATAAGACATCTACATGCCAAGTTTCAGGTCAATATCTCATTCCTAAGTGAAACAGAAACAGTTTTTTCTATTTTTAGTAACAGTAAACTTGACCTTGACACCAGTAACCCCAAATGCAATCCCAGGTTTCCTGCTTATAGAAGCTACCTACCCATAAAGTTTCATTCCAATGTCTCTTCCTTTCCAATATCTCATTCCTAACTAAAGTTATTGAGCAGATACCATTTTTCTATTTTTTAATAGTAAGAGTGTATTTTGTATATTTTTTACAATTTCTGTTGCCATAGCAACCACAATTTTTGATCTCCTCACTCCCTTTTACCTATACACACATTTACATTAAATTATCTGAACCATTTCTTTTGTTATCAACGGATCCATACATTTTGTGTATTTTTACTATTTCTGTTGCCATAGCAACCATATTTTTTGTCAAATCAACAAGATAAAATAATGTGCATATCCCCTCATTGCCCTCTACCAACATACCAAGTTTCATAAAAATATATACTTTTCTCATTATCGCAGGATCCATATTTGGTAGACGGACGGACGGACGGACTGGGTGCAGATTCAGTTGAACACCCTCTCCACTGGGCCACAAAAGGAAAGGAGCGCATATACATAGGATCTTAAATGAGTTCCATTCCATATGATTTCCATATGAATTATTTTCATTTAAACGTGACTTTTGGCAAGTAAAATAATTCATAATGAGTTTCATAAATCTTATAGTGAATTAGTTTAAGATCCTTTTTATCACATGTTATCAGAAACAACATTAAGTATCATTGATTTGTATAATGTTATAATAAAATTAGGTTGTTGGTAAAAAAATAAGTATATGATTTAAAATTTATAATCAATAAAATAGTTTCAGTGTATAGTTTTACAAATTTTAATGCATTTCATGCGCAACCATTCAAAATCGTTCCCAGTTAAACTGTATCACATATCTACATGGTATATAATAGAAAATGAAATGAGTGGTTGACACGGCTTGTGTATTATGATGTTATGTGACAAAAGTATACAAGTACCCCATGCATGTACAATTCAGAACATCTAGAACATTTACAAATGTACCCTACTAAACCACATGTCTGGTGCAATGTAGAGCACATTTAATATTGGAAATGTGCATGGCAATTAATCTAGATCATTCACAAATAGTCCTGCTACATCCAGATCTAATACTGCAAATTTTCAAATCAATATCCACCAATTGGAACAACAAGAGCGGTCGGAGAATAGCGCAGCTGGACTATTCGATTTTTCAGAGAATAATAAATTATGCTAGAATATACCATCAGAAAACAAGGCTAAAACAATGTGGGGTGGGGTTGGGAGTGCAACATAGCTATGTGTAAGAATTTACCAAAACTACACAGAAATATGTAAAAAAAAAATCCGAGTTTTGAGTGGGTTTGTGGGTGGGGATGGGGAGAGGCGGGGCTGGATGGTGTGGGGAGTGGGATGATGAGGGCAACATATATGTGTAAGAAGCTATGTAAAAATTCACCAAAACAACACAAAAATATGTAAAAAAATAATAATAATAAACAAGAGGTCAATGACCTTGAAGCTCTACTGATTGATTTTGATTTCAGGAAGTAGTCGCTACAGACTTGTTTTTTGAAAATCTATTTTTAACCGTGGTGGCCATCTTGAATTTCCGGCCGACCTGAAATTTTGCTAGGATCAATTAGACATTAAGAGCAACATTCCTGTGAAGTTTCATGAAAATCCGTCAAGTAGTTTTAGAGGAGTAGTCGCTACAAGTTTTCATTATATAACTCTATGTAAACAAAGATGGCCACTGGCAGCCATGTTTAACGTCAAATCAAAACGATTTTCGACAAGGACCAACATCATGTCATGCTGATCATTTTAGAAAAAGTCCCATATCAATATCACTTATAGTTTTCATGAAGAAGTCGCTACAAACTTGTTTTTTAAAAACCTATTTTTAGATCTGGCGGCCATCTTGGATTTCACATCAACATGAATTTTTGCTAGGATCAACTAGACTTCATGGGCAACATTTCTGTAAAGTTTCATGAAAATCCATTCAGTAGTTTCAGAGGAGAAGTCGCTACAAAAAAAAGTTTACGGACAGATAGACGGACAGACAGACAGACGGACGACGGACGCTGCACCACGGCATAAGCTCTGCTGATCTCTGATCAGTAGAGCTAAAAAATCGAGTTTTGAGTGGGGATGGGGAAGAGGCGGGGTTTGGGGAGGGCAACATATGTGTAAGAAGCTATGTAAGAATTGACCAAAACAACACAGAAATATGGTAAAACAAAATAAAAATAAAAATATTTCGAGTGGGGTGGGAGTGGGGGAAGCGGGTGGGGGGCAAGATAGCTATGTGTAAGAATTGACAAAAACAACACAGAAATATGTAAAAAGAAAAGAAAAAAAGTCGAGTTTCTAGTTGGGGGGTGGGGTGGGGGGGAGTTGGGGTGGAGAGGCAGGGTGTGGGGTGGAGGGGGCAACATATATGTGTAAGAAGATAATATCTATAAGGTTTCAACCATAATTATATAGTAATGGTGGCCATCTTTGATGTCGCGCTGACCTAATTTTATCAAATCTAAAAAGCATTCATCTAAGGATCATACATGTGAAGTTTGATCAAAATTGGCCAAGCAGTTTCTGAGGAGAGGTCGTTTAAGCAAAAGTTAACGACGACGGACGGACGATGATGGACGGACGATGGACGAAGAGTGATCCCAATAGATCACCTTGAGCCTTCGGCTCAGGTGATCTAAAAAGTGTACAACTGCTAGTCATAAACAAGAGGTCAATGACCTTGAAGCTCTACTGATTGATTTTGATTTCAGGAAGTAGTCGCTACAGACTTGTTTTTTGAAAATCTATTTTTAACCGTGGCGGCCATCTTGAATTTCCGGCCGACCTGAAATTTTGCTAAGATCAATAAGACATTAAGAGCAACATTCCTGTGAAGTTTCATGAAAATCTGTCAGGTAGTTTCAAAGAAGTAGTCGCTACAAGTTTTCATTATATAACTCTATGTAAACAAAGCAGCCATGTTTAAGGTCAAATCAAAACGATTTTCGACAAGGACCAACATAATGTCATACTGATCATTTTAGAAAAAGTCCCATATCAATATCTCTTATTGTTTTGAAGAAGTAGTCGCTACAAACTTATTTATTTTAAATCTATTTTTAGCTGTGGCGGCCATCTTGAATTTCCGGCCGACCTGAAATTTTTCTAGGATCAACTAGACATCAAGAGCAACATTCCTGTGAAGTTTCATGAACATCCGTCAAGTAGTTTCAGAGGAGTAGTCGCTACAAGTTTTTACTATATAACTCTATGTAACCAAAGATGGCCACTGGCAGCCATGTTTAACGTTGAATCAAAATAATTTTCCACAAGGATCTACATCATGTCGTGCTGATCATTTTAGAAAAAGTCCCATATCAATATCACTTATAGTTTTCAAGAAGTAGTCGCTACAAACTTATTTTTTAAAAATCTACTTTTAGCTGTGACGGCCATCTTGAATTTCCGGCCAACCTGAAATTTTGATAGGATCAATTAGACATCAAGAGCAACATTCCTGTAAAGTTTCATGACAATCCGCCAAGTAGTTTCAGAGGAGTAGTCGCTACAAGTTTTTACTATATAACTCTATGTAAACAAAGATGGCCACTGGCAGCCATGTTTAACGTTGAATCAAAACGATTTTTGACTAGGATCAACATCATGTAATGCTGATCATTTTAGAAAAAGTCCCATATCAATATCACTTATAGTTTTCAAGAAGTAGTCGCTACAAACTTATTTTTTAAAAATCTATTTTTAGCTGTGACTGCCATCTTGAATATCCGGCCGACCTGAAATTTTTCTAGGATCAATTAGACATCAAGAGCAACATTCCTGTAAAGTTTCATGACAATCCGCCAAGTAGTTTCAGAGAAGTAGTCGCTACAAGTTTTTACTATATAACTCTATGTAAACAAAGATGGCCGCTGGCAGCCATGTTTAACGTTGAATCAAAACGATTTTTGACTAGGATCAACATCATGTCATGCTGATCATTTTAGAAAAAGTCCCATATCAATATCACTTATAGTTTTCAAGAAGAAGTCGCTAAAAACTTGTATTTTAAAACTCTATTTTTAGCTTTGGCGGCCATCTTGGATTTCACATCAACATGAATTTTTGCTAGGATCAACTAGACTTTATGGGCAACATTTCTGTAAAGTTTCATGAATATCCATCCAGTAGTTTCAGCTGTAAATTCGCTACAAATAAAAGTTTACGGACAGACGGACGACGGACGCCGCACCACGGCATAAGCTCTGCTGATCTCTGATCAGTAGAGCTAACAAGAGACCAAAGGGCATCGCCTCGGTCTCGCCTCAAAGTGCTCACATGTTAAAGAAACAATTACAACTGCAATTTCCTAATATAGGCCGTGTGCTGCTACCCAAATTTTTACATATTGGTACCACTCAAGCTGGCAAATTCTAATATGCATTTTCGGAAAGGTCAATGTCTTACGCTTCTTTTAAGCCAGGATAGTATTTTTAGTTCGGTAGCTTAAGTGTGTAAAACTATTGTTTTATGAAGGGAGGTAATTTTTAAGAAAATGTTCTAAATTGATATAAAAATAGATGTATGGCATGGATTAACTCCACCAAATTTGTTTTTGTGTATTTGACTGCGTTCAAAATGGTTACGTAAGTCATGTAAACATATAACAGTTCAATAGTTAAACCCTTAAAAACGTATAAAAACATATGGAAGCAAACATTCAACGATTTTAATCATTAAACGCACATTCTATCGAAAGAAGGAAAAGATAACCAAACAAATTAGAATACATTTATACTTTTTAAGCAAATTACATGTAAATATAGTTTTTTGGATTCTGCATATACGAAACAATACGAAATAATATAAACGTCTGACCTCTCTGTAATAAATGTGTTGCGATAAAGGGAGATAATAAAGTACTCTTTTAAGATTTTAATTAGAAAAATTAAGCTAAGATTAAAAAATGATTCACAGAAATGTTACAATTCAAAGTTCCATTTTATTTGTCTTTGTGTCACCTTCGTAGCATGGCAGACAGGTAGAGATCGCTCTTTATTCATCGTCTTCGTCCGTCTGTCCTTCACGCTTTAACCTGCAACCTGAACTTGGTCATAACTTAAAAAATATTTCACCTATGGTAAAGGACCATTAGCTTATAGCAACAGCAAAATATTAATCCTCTGGCTCTTGCAGTTTCAGAGAAGAAGATTTTTTTTAAGTTTTTCCCTTTACATGTCTATGTAAAACATGTGACCCTTGGAGCGGGGCCAAATGTGACTCCAGGGTCACCATTTGAACAAACTTGGTAAAGGACCATAAACTTATAATAAATGTAAAATATCAAACCTCTGGCTCTTTTAGTTTCCGAGAAGAAGATTTGTAAAAAAAAACTCCTATAAGTCTATGATAAACTGTGACCCTCGGGGCGGGGACAAATTTGACCCCAGGGTCACCATTTGAACAAACTTAGTAGAGGACCATAAGCTGATGCCACATGTAATAGATGAGAGCTCTGTGCCATGTGGTTCCAGAGAAGAAGATTTTTTTCAGTTTTTCCCTATACAAGCCTATGTAAAACTGTGACCCCCGGGGATGGGGCCAAATGTGACCCCTGGGTCACCATTTGAACAAACTTGGTAGAGGACTACAAGCTTATAGCAAATGCATAATATTAAACCTCTGGCTCTTGCAGTTTCAGAGAAGAGGATTTTTTAAGTTTTTCCCCTATACATGTCTATGTAAAACATGTGAACCTTGGGGCGGGGCAAAATGTTACCCGAGGGTCACCATTTAAACAAACTTGGTAAAGGACCATAAGCTTATAGTAAATGCAAAATATCAAACCTCTGGCTGTTGTAGTTTCCGAGAAGATTTTTTAAAAAAAAAACTATATAAGTCTATGTAAAACTGTGACCCCCAGGGCGGGAACAAATTTGACCCCAGCGTCACCATTTGAACAAACTTAGTAGAAGACCATAAGCTGATGCTACATGTAATACATGAGAGCTCTGTGCCTTGTGGTTTCAGAGAAGAAGATTTTTTAACTTTTTTCCTATATGTCTATATGAAAAACATGCAAAACCTCAATATACAAACTTTGGACCCCCGAGGCACGGCCATTTTTGACCCCGGGGACTTTATTTCAACAAATTTGATAGTCTAGGCGTTGGCGATCATTTTAAAAGAAAAACTGTTGAAATCTGTCCAGCGGTTCTGGAGAAGATTTTTTAAGGTTTCGACCATGCATGGTTATGGCAGCCATCTTGGATGTAGCGCTGACCTAATTTTAACAAATCTAAAAAGCATTCATCTAAGGATCATCCATTTGAAGTTTGGTCAAAATTAGCCAAGCGGTTTCTGAGGAGAAGTTGTTTGAAGAATTCCCTATACATGTCTATGTAAAACATGTGACCCTTGGGGCGGGGCCAAATGTGACCCTAAGGTCACCATTTGAACAAACTTGGTAAAGGACCATAAGCTTATTGTAAATGCAAAATATCAAACCTCTGGCTGTTGTAGTTTCTGAAAAGAAGATTTTTAAAAAAAAAATCCTATATAAGTCTATGTAAAACTGTGACCCCCGGGGCGGGGACAAATTTGATCCCAGGGTCACCATTTGAACAAACTTAGTAGAGGACCATAAGCTGATGCTACATGTAATACATGAGAGCTCTGTGCCTTGTGGTTTCAGAGATGAAGATTTTTTAAAGTTGTTTCCTACATGTCTATATGAAAAACATGCAAAACCTCAATATACACATTTTGGACCCCCGGGGCACGGCCATTTTGGACCCTGCGGACTTTATTTGAACAATCTTGATAGTCTAGGCGTTGGCGATCATTTTAAAAGAAAAACTGTTGAAATCTGTCCAGCGGTTCTGGAGAAGAAGATTTTTTAAGGTTTCGACCATATATGGTAATGGCAGCCATCTTGGATGTAGCGCTGACCTAATTTTAAAAAGCATTCACCTAAGGATCATCCATGTGAAGTTTGGTCAAAATTAGCCAAGCGGTTTCTGAGGAGAAGTCGTTTGAAGAAAAGTTAACGGACGACGGACGGTTGACGGACGGAAGACGGACACCACACCATCCCATAAGCTCTGCTTGAGCTAAAAATTACAGAGAAAGTCCGTCTATGTCATCATACTATAACATTGTGATTATTTCGAAACCACATGTCATTGAAAGAATATCTTTGCCTTTTTACAATGGTGCACTTTGAAATTTGGAAGATGTGATAACATGGTTTATTTTATTTAGAAATGATGTCTCGTCGGCTCTCGCTGGATAAATGGAACAATTTATTTGACATTAAAAAAAAAATTAATAAAATTAATCATACTTTCGGATAAAAAGGGCATATTTCAGCCGTATACGTATTATTTCTGATATTATGTTCACGTAAATAATATTGAAGTACTGTCATGTACATTATGGTTGACATTGCTCATGCCTAAAGTATGCATTTGGTTGAAAATTTCACTTGACCATACCCCATCCATTTTGGAGTTTGTGTTTATATAAAGATGGCAGATAAATAGTCCTTAAATATTCAGCAGCTAACGAGTGTTACACGTGATGCAAGTTAACACAGGGTAGATACAAAGGCAATGTTGCAAGGAGGTTTGAAAGACTAGCACAGCAGTCTTTGCTTCAGTTCTTGGGAGTAGGAAAATCGTTCTTAAATGAAAACAACTGATTTACAAAGTAGTTTGAGTATATGACTGCTGAAATAAAAGTATGGAATGGGCATACAACAAGCTGTTGTAATGAGACCCTGGAATAATTATCAAGTGAATATCAGTTAATAATAATCCAGTGTCTCATTAAAACGGCTTGTTGTATGTCCATCCTATAGCGTTGTGAATTCAACTGGTCAGCTCTTGATGAGCAGTATTCCCCATACATATGCAACAGCAGCAGTACAACATTTGCGTGCATACCACCACGTGCAAACAAGGACCTCGGAAAGTCTTACATATCTTTAGAATAGGGATGGCACACCTTGGACTTTGTTATAAGGCCTGTTATAACAGATGCCCATCTGTTCCGTTATAATTTCGGAATGTTATCAAAGTATCTTGCGAAACTTACTTTACACTATACTTGCAGAAATCATAGACTTCCCTGTATTGCAACATGGCGTGAATGCAGGGGAGTTAGTTGTAGCATGCATACCAGATTCAGAATGTTAACATGCGTCAACATCCGGCAGATGAAAACGTAGTATTCTGTTAAAGATGTTGATATCATGATTGTCTCTTTCTGTAGCTTTGAGACGTATATTATTTTCCAGGCTGAGTTTTCTTTAAAACTATGGTTACTTCTTAATTGCATTTTTCTCAACCCAAAACTGAAATATCACTTCTCTAGGTTCTGTTAATTGGCATATTTTTTGTTTCCAGTAGTTTAATAAAACAAATACTACAATGGCATTTACGTATGCAATTTGTGAGTTTGAGTTTAATTATCAAAATCGTTTAAAAATGTCTTGTATTACACATACAATTCTTTTTTTAAGCTATTTTTTTCTAATTTTTTTTGTGTGTTCGTCCATTTTTTTTCCATATACACGAACATAGAAGAAGAAGAAGAAGAAGAAACTTTATTTGCCTCGTCATAGGTCTATGGAGGTTCGAGGTTCACCCTCCATACATATAACAATATTGCAATAAGTCTAAGAAGACCCTTGAGCAAATCAATAAAATACATAATCATTAAACATTTTTTCGTTTCTCGATCATAGTGGACAGTGTGAATATGTGTACTTCAACCTTTTTGTGTTTGTGATGTCATTTGCATTTTTTATTACTTTTGCCTTCTCGTTTGTCTGTTTGCGTGTTTGTTTTTGTGTTTTGTGGTTGACTGTCGTCCTTGAATGCTGCTTTACCTGTTTTTATGCTTTATTTTTATATATCAACTTTGTTTATTCCAAACATTTTTCCCATGCACATTAATATAATAATATGTTTATTTTAAGAACATTCAACTCCCTTATATTGCAATAGAATTGTATTTTAAATAGTCCAGTTTTTGGCAGTTTTGGTTTAAATTTCGATATTCTGGGCCAAAAGTAATGGCTTTTCAAATCTCTGATCCTTTAGGACTGTCTCTTCTGTAGCTCATGACACCTTTACATTTAAAGAAATACTATAACGACTTCTGTTTTATTATATTTTAATCATAATTCAAAATGTCATAACTATTCCAAAAATCAGCGACTTTAATTCATTTTGTGTTGATTTCCCCCCAAAATTTCAAGATTTATATATTTTATTCATTCCAAATATTTGTTTTCATGAACTTGTATATAGCAGATAACTTTAAGGACTTTCAATCTCCTTATATTGTAATGAGAATTATATTTTTAAAACTAATCCCGTTTTTAGTGATTTTGGTTAAAATTTGCAACTTTTGGCCCAAAATATCCCAGTTTTTCCAAATCTCTTATCCTTTAAAATTTTACCTATATCTCAGGACATCTTTAGATAAATGAAAACACTTTAAAACCTACTATTTTGTTTAATTGAAAGTGCCAATATTTTTTTAAAATATATTCCAAAAATGAGCAATTTGTACGCTTTTTTTGCTGATTTTCCCGCAAAATGGCAAGCGGTCTACATTTTGTTCATTTCAAATATTATTTTTATTTACATGAATATAACAGGCAACTTTCAGAAGCTTCAACTCCCTAATATTGCAATGATAATAATATTTAAACAAGAGGCCCAAGAGGGCCTGTGGACGCTCTACTGGCTAACACGGCTCAATGAAGCGATTGACTGCCATTTACGTTTTTTTTGAAAGTTTCGGGCAAAAAACAGCTTTTTAACTCAATCAAGGGCCATAACTAAAAAATCTGGTAAAGCTTTAAACGACATTAACAATCTGATAAAATTTGGTAAAGATCGGATGAACAATGAAGCCTCTATCGTCTTAACAAGGCAAAATATAGCATTTTTAACTAAATCAAGGGCCATAACTCCGTTGTTACTAGTCCGATATAGCTGGTTTTCGAAATTGTCGGAGCTTTCACTGATATTAACAATCTGATAAAGTTTGGTAAAGATCGGATGAACAATTAAGCCCCTATCGTCTTAACGAGGCAAAATATAGCATTTTTAACTAAATCAAGGGCCACAACTCCGCTGTTACTGGTCCGATATAGCCGGTTTTCGAAATTGTTTGAGCTTTCAACAACATTAACAATCTGATAAAGATTGGTAAAGATCGGATGAACAATGAAGCCTCTATCGTCTTAACGATGCAAAATATAGCATTTTTAACTAAATCAAGGGCCATCACTCCGCTGTTACTAGTCCGATATGGCTGGTTTTCAAACTTGTCCGAGCTTTCATTGATATTAACAATGTGGTAAAGTTTGGTAAAGATAGGATGAAAAACGAAGGCCCTATCGTCTTAACGAGGCAAAATATAACAATATAGCATTTTTAATTAAATCAAGGACCATAACTCAGCTGTTACTGGTCCGATATGGCTGGTTTTCGAATTGATATTAACAATGTGGTAAAGTCTGGTAAAGATAGGATGAAAAATGAAGACCCTATCGTCTTAACGAGGCAAAATATAGCAATATAGCATTTTTAACTAAATCAAGGGCCACAACTCCGCTGTTACTTGTCCGATCTGGCTTGTTTTGTTGACTCGTTCAAGCTTTCATTTATATTAACAACCTGTTAAAGTTTGGTAAAGATTGGATTAAAAATGAAGGCCCTATCGTCTTAACGAGCCAAAAGTTAACGCCGACGACGGACGACGGACAACTCGGCATCCCATAAGCTCTGCTGGCCTTCGGCCAGTAGAGCTAAAAATTAAACCAGTTTTTAGCGATTTTTGTTCAAATTTGGATGTTTTTGTCCAAAAATAATGTGTTAAGCTACCGTTTCAGAAAAACTATCCTGGCTATTTCTTATTTATTAAGATAGATCTTAAAGGTTATAGCAACTAGAATTTGCCAGCTGAGTTGGTACCGAAAAGTTGAGCAGCACAGGCCTAATATAACTCTTATGTAAAACTGTGACAAATTTTACCCCAGTATCACCATTTGTACAAACGTGTTATAGCACTACATGCACACTATTAGACTCTCTAGATTGTTTTTAAAGATGTTTATATATAACACTATGCACATAAAAAGTATGTGACTAAACATGACTCCATCGTCACCATTTTAGCAAATTTGTAGAGGATTAAAAGCATATACTATTACAAAATATTAGATGTCTAACTCTTGTAGTTCCAGAAAAAGGCTTGTTTTTAAAAGATTGTCCTATATAACTCTATGTAAATATGTGGCCTCAGTGGCCGGGGCCAAATATGACCCAGGGTCACCAGTTTTTGTAGCAGGCCATAAGCTTATGCCATATGCAAAATATTAGACCTCTAGCACTTGAGGCGTCAGAGAAAACGAGTTTTTAAAGAAACCTGATTTTTATTTAAAAGGGGAGATAACTCTAATAACAGGAAAAGACCAGGGGCACAAATTAGCACTCGCCCAGTCGCCATTGGCGAGTAAAAAATGGTCTGGGCGACCAAAATTTGACTTTCACGCGCCCATGTGGCGACAAAAAATATTCAATCCAAAAAACGGAAAAAGGGTAATCATTCAACACAAACATTTAAGTTTGAGGATTTTACGCCGCAGATTTTGCTTTGGTCCCGTGAACTACGTACTTTTGGCCGAAATAGACAAACCCTTAACAAAATAATAACGAAACAAACGTTTGGTTTTATTTCCACTGCGGAAACAAGACAATGTTCGAGATGTTGCGATGTACGGTTTCCCACAAAACTGCATGTTACGGTACTCTGCGCTTCGAATGTCAATGTAAAATTAGATGTGCAAGAGTACATGTAATATTTGCTGATATAAAATCAACATTAAAACAGACATGGTAGTGTTTATTTTACACATGATCATAAATTCGTGTTATAATAATTAGCTTTCACTTCCGGTTTTTGGATATTCTAAAACGCGGCACTTTTGATTAATAAAATGCGGTGCTTTTAGAAATCATCAAAAATAATTATATGGCAGAGAATCATGTTCATAGAATAGGTCTCATACATTAATTTTAAAACTGTATTTCAACATAAAATATTTATAACAAAATAAAACATTAATTTAATAATATCTAATCTTGTTTAATCTTTTATTACAATAATTTACATATTCAAGTTGTGATCATTTATAACAAAACTCATTAACAATACTATTTATAATTAAATAGATAACTTGGACTTGTAATGATCAGTAGTAATGATGGTAAATAAAATAATATTTTGGGCTGGGCCCCTAAAAATTCTAAATCAGAGGCCCAGCTGGCTCCTAGCTAAATAGAGTTAGTCTGTGCCCCTGAAAGACTACCCTGTTGGCACTGCTATCATGGATTTTTTCTTTCTCTACAATTTCTCTAAGAATTTGCTACGTGAGATGCAAGCGAAAAATCGTCTGGCTCATGGTCTATTAGGCAAGGTTTGTAAACAGACTACCTGCTAATAGTTGCCCCTAACGGGATTTGAACCACAGCCTTGCACTTGTAAGATTTGAAAGATGTATGCTGAACCCCTAGACCACTGCTATTTATTGGTATTTTGTAGCATTTTTAACACTAAATAGGCATTACGTAATAACAAGAACGCGCACACAAACTCATCAAGCGCTAAATAACAAGTCGATATATGGTTGATTTGAGACGAAGTATTAGTTTCATATTGATAAGATACAGTATTACACCAAGCAATGTTAATTTACACGTGCGACAATATGGACTGCATATTTATTGATCCATCTTTAGTTGCGTTCAAATATGTTAAGTTATTTTGCCTCATAATATATGGTAGTTAGTATACTATTTTCTCAAGTAGCGTTATAGTTCAGGACTTGAAATCAGAAGGTCGTGTGTTCGAGCCCCGAAAGAGGCTAATTTTTTTTTCGGTAAAAATTACTGTTACCTGTGTATAGGCACGATGTGCACTGGTCGATGTATATACAGTAAATGATATCATGCGCTATATTTGCTCGCTTAAATACTCGATTTCAACATGAGCTGGTGAACATGAAGTTACAAATAAAGACACGCCTACAAAGAAGAAATCGATTGATACAGGGACTCTGTAGCTTTAAATAAAAATCAATACATCCGTTATTGATTAATTCCAGTTAGAGAGAGAGAAGTACAGTAACCATAGAAATAATGCAATGTTTCCATATATACATGTATGTTGTGTTAGAGGCCAATCAAGGGCCTTAACTCTGAGCAGCTTTAATTCAAAGCAACTGTTGTAAGCACTCTACAGTGACAGTGTAAGAAATGATCATTACACTATTGTTTGGGGCGCTTGTTTCAGCCATTAAGGTTTTTTGGACTTTTCAGACAAAATTCATCTAGTACATCAATAAGTTGTATATCTGTGAACTACACATTTTTAGTGGCAAGTAAAAATACCTTACTTTTTAAAATCGGTTGAGAAATAAAAATTTCATGCATGAAAACTGTTTTTGATGGGGCATTTCCAATGCAAAATTCTGCATGAAAAATATAAAAAAAAATTATATATATATTTTCTTTTTTTTTATAATTTTAACCCAAAATTGTTTTAAATTGTTGAATATTTCTAAATTAAGACACCCTAAAAGTTTTATAGCAAAATATGAAGGCTGAGTGAAGTTATTTGAAATTTCTTAATTTTCTGCTGTCCCACTAACGATGAATTTACATGGGAAAGTCACCCATCAAAAAATCATTTGGGCTTTAAAATATTTATTTCTCAACCGATTTTCAAAATTAAGGTATTTTTATTTACCACTAAAAATACCAGTTATTTTTGTTTACCACTAAAAATACCAGTTCTAATGTTATATTACATATTATTTAAATTGCTCAAGCTACTTCAGAAAAAACCTTTAGCTGAAACAAGCGCACCGAACAATAGTTGCTTATAAAAGGGACCGGAGGCGATCTCGAAGCATTATGGGTATGAATACAACCATCATAATGATTGGGTTTCAGATTCATATTCAATGTGCGAAATTAAACTGAACTAGGACCTAGTATCCGTACGATTTCTGAACTAGGACCTAGTATCTGTACGATTTCTGAACTATGACCTATTATCCGTACGATTTCTGAACTAGGACCTAGTATCCGTACGATTTCTGAACTAGGACCTAGTGTCCGTACGATTTCTGAACTAGGACCTAATGTCCGTACGATTTAATTATAATGAAATAGTTTAGTCCCGAAAACTAGACGACTCAGCTAGGTTCATTGTATAAATCATCAACAGTAATTGCTTTAAGACAAGAATTCTTGTTTTGTAATAGAAGTAAACTGCATTTGAATTATATATATGCAACTGTTAGCAATAAAATACACTTTTAAATAATAGTTATGATCTAGCAACAAAACACAGCCGGAGTCGTTGAGCTTTACGAACATTTTCATTAACAATAATTAAATGAAAGCTTGACAATGCACCTTAATTTAATGCATATGGACATTTCATATGAAACTGAAGCACATCTTGAAGTTTTTCATTTGGATTGACACCAATCATGCTTCAAGATCGCCTCCAGTCCCTGTAAGAAAGTATAATTTTGATAAACATTTAAATTTTTAAGGACCAATAAAATGTCAAATGAGAAGACAAACTTTACTATGAACTTTGATTTTGCAGTAAGTTAAATTTTATTTATATAAGACCAACTTGACTTCTCCTGCAGTGTTCAATGTTCCTGTAAAGTTTCACGAAGAAGCAAATACCAAATAGAGAAGAAGTAGCAATCTTTATTGCAAACTTTTCTAATGTTTTAATCTACTTTTAGCCATGGCCGCCATCTTAGATTTCACAGGAAGTTTAATTTCATTTGAAAACAACTAAACTTCATAAGGAATGAGCCTGTCATGTTTTCACAATTTCCAGAAGATATCATCACATAATACTACATAACACTGGTTCTCAAGCAGATAATACTACACAACACTGGTTCTCAAGCAGATAATACTACATAACACTGGTTCTCAAGCAGATAATACTACACAACACTGGTTCTCAAGCAGATAATACTACATAACACTGGTTCTCAAGCAGATAATACTACACAACACTGGTTCTCAAGCAGATAATACTACACAACACTGGTTCTCAAGCAGATAATACTACATAACACTGGTTCTCAAGCAGATAATACTACACAACACTGGTTCTCAAGCAAATAATACTACACAACACTGGTTCTCAAGCAGATAATACTACACAACACTGGTTCTCAAGCAGATAATACTACATAACACTGGTTCTCAAGCAGATAATACTACATAACACTGGTTCTCAAGCAGATAATACTACACAACACTGGTTCTCAAGCAGATAATACTACACAACACTGGTTCTCAAGCAGATAATACTACATAACACTGGTTCTCAAGCAGATAATACTACACAACACTGGTTCTCAAGCAAATAATACTACATAACACTGGTTCTCAAGCAGATAATACTACACAACACTGGTTCTCAAGCAGATAATACTACACAACACTGGTTCTCAAGCAGATAATACTACACAACACTGGTTCTCAAGCAGATAATACTACACAACACTGGTTCTCAAGCAGATAATACTACACAACACTGGTTCTCAAGCAGATAATACTACACAACACTGGTTCTCAAGCAGATAATACTACACAACACTGGTTCTCAAGCAGATAATACATACTACACAACACTGGTTCTCAAGCAGATATTATGACACAACACTGGTTCTCAAGCAGATATCATCACATAATACTACATAACACAGGTTCTCAAGCAGATATTATGACACAACACTGGTTCTCAAGCAGATAAATGACATAATACTACATAACACTGGTTCTCCAGCAGATAATACTACATAACACAGGTTCTCAAGCAGATAATACTACACAACACTGGTTCTCAAGCAGATATTATGACACAACACTGGTTCTCAAGCAGATATTATGACACAACACTGGTTCTCAAGCAGATATATGACAAAAACTACATAACACTGGTTCTCCAGCAGATAATATGACACAACACTGGTTCTCAAGCAGATATATGACATAATACTACACAACACTGGTTCTCAAGCAGATAATACTACATAACACTGGTTCTCAAGCAGATATTATGACACAACACTGGTTCTCAAGCAGATATTATGACATAATACTACATAACACTGGTTCTCCAGCAGATAATATGACACAACACTGGTTCTCCAGCAGATATTAGGACATAATACTACATAACACTGGTTCTCCAGCAGATAATACTACACAACACTGGTTCTCCAGCAGATATATGACATAATACTACATAACACTGGTTCTCCAGCAGATAATACTACATAACACTGGTTCTCAAGCAGATAATACTACATAACACTGGTTCTCAAGCAGATATTATGACACAACACTGGTTCTCAAGCAGATATATGACATAATACTAAATAACACTGGTTCTCACGCAGATATTATGACACAACACTGGTTCTCAAGCAGATAATACTACACAACACTGGTTCTCCAGCAGATAATACTACACAACACTGGTTCTCAAGCAGATATTATGACACAACACTGGTTCTCAAGCAGATATTTGACCCAACACTGATTCTCAAGCAGATATTATGACACAACACTGGTTCTCAAGCAGATATTATGACACAACACTGGTTCTCAAGGAGATATTATGACACAACACTGGTTCTCAAGCAGATATTATGACACAACACTGGTTCTAAAGCAGATATTTGACCCAACACTGGTTCTCAAGGAGATATTATGACACAACACTGATTCTGGAGATATTATGACACAACACTGATTCTCAAGCAGATATATGACATAATACTACATGACACTGGTTCTCAAGCAGATATATGACATAATACTACATAACACTGGTTCTCCAGCAGATAATACTACACAACACTGGTTCTCAAGCAGATATATGACATAATACTACATAACACTGGTTCTCAAGCAGATAATACTACACAACACTGGTTCTCAAGCAGATATATGACATAATACTACATAACACTGGTTCTCAAGCAGATATATGACATAATACTACATAACACTGGTTCTCCAGCAGATAATACTACACAACACTGGTTCTCAAGCAGATAATATGTTCTCAAGCAGATAATATGACACAACACTGGTTCTCAAGCAGATAATACTACATAACACTGGTTCTCAAGCAGATATATGACATAATACTACATAACACTGGTTCTCAAGCAGATAATACTACACAACACTGGTTCTCAAGCAGATATATGACATAATACTACATAACACTGGTTCTCAAGCAGATATATGACATAATACTACATAACACTGGTTCTCCAGCAGATAATACTACACAACACTGGTTCTCAAGCAGATATATGACATAATACTACATAACACTGGTTCTCCAGCAGATAATACTACACAACACTGGTTCTCAAGCAGATAATATGTTCTCAAGCAGATATTATGACACAACACTGGTTCTCAAGCAGATATTATGACACAACACTGGTTCTCAAGCAGATATTATGACACAACACTGGTTCTCAAGGAGATATTATGACACAACACTAGTTCTCAAGGAGATATTATGACACAACACTGATTCTCAAGCAGATATATGACATAATACTACATGACACTGGTTCTCAAGCAGATATATGACATAATACTACATAACACTGGTTCTCCAGCAGATAATACTACACAACACTGGTTCTCAAGCAGATATATGACATAATACTACATAACACTGGTTCTCAAGCAGATATATGACATAATACTACATAACACTGGTTCTCCAGCAGATAATACTACTACACAACACTGGTTCTCAAGCAGATAATATGTTCTCAAGCAGATAATATGACACAACACTGGTTCTCAAGCAGATATTATGACACAACACTAGTTCTCAAGCAGATATTATGACACAACACTGGTTCTCAAGCAGATATTATGACACAACACTGGTTCTCAAGCAGATATTATGGAACAACACTGGTTCTCAAGCAGATAGTATGCACAACATTGGTTCTCAAGCAGCAGCATCACATAGTACTGGTTCTCCAGAATATTTCATCACTCACATGGGTCAACATAGCAGACATTGTCAATCGCATGGGTCACCATAATGCTGGTTCCCCAGCAGATATCATAACAACAAAAGCACTGCCTAGCGAGGAATATACCCGTTGTGTGTTGTACTTCAAAAGGTATTAGTCATAATCACTTTAAAAAGGCAAGGTTAAGTTCCAGGTAATAAACCTTTTTTCATAGGGAATAATTCAAAAAATATGAACCAGAGTTAAAGGCCTTTCTTTATTGTATCAAGCTGAAGATGTGTACAAAGTTTCATTGTTGTAGACCTTATACTTCGAAAGTTATTAGCCACAATCTGTTGTCAGGTAAATTTAACGGACAGACGACAATGCCACGACATAATACGTCCCTAAGGGGCGTATAAAAACCGTTCAACCCCACAGGAGCAAAGTAAATCTATTTAGAAAAGATACTGATTTTGTAAACATTCCTATAGATAATGGCAAAATGGAAATCAAATAAGATTCCCTCAAAAAAAATGTAGATCAGCCTTTTGTCTAGTCAAAGGGTCATTCACTTTTTTGAGACTACGTGCTTACATACACATATTATAAACTTGTTTACTTCAAATATTATTCATCCTAAAAATAAACAACATACAAGGTCAACATCAGATCCATGAACTCAATGTACTGTAGAAACTCTCAAAAGATATGAATAAATGCATGTACTGTAGAAAACTTTAAAGGCCCATACTTCCATTTGAGTTTAATTCACACTTCGTTCATTTCACAAGGTCATTATATAGAGAGTACTTTATGTTATAAGAAAATAATAGATGGGGGATGCATTCAAGGAATTGGTGGGAGATGGAGGCGTATTTTTTGCAGTTATTTCAGGCCCCACTCCCTCTCACTCCACCTGCCCTACCCACTTTGTGTCGCACCATGGACAATTATTATTGTAGAATAACCCAGATCTACACTAATTAAAAATTGCTGAAAATAGGTTTTGCTTGTACAAAATTTATATTGATGATTTTGTCCTAAAACTGAGCTGGAATGTATTAAACTCCATCTTTTTGTGAAATTTGCAGTTGTATTTGTCACTTCTGATCTGTGTTATTTCACATCTCAATGTCAAATGTATTGAATCAACAGTTATATGAATCAAAACAATGCAAAAAAGGTTATTAGCAGCTTTCGATCAATAAAAGCCTCCATTCCTGGATTCCTTTGTATCCTTCTGCTCTCTCTGGGGTGGGTCCAAATAACATATACTGTCTTGATAAGCCATTAAAAAACATTCAATTTAATCAATAAAACTAGTTTTGGAAAACAAACACAAAGTAAGCTGTAATCAGAAAGAGCAACTTTTTGCCTCCCATCTGTGAATTAGAACTGTACAATGTTTATCAACTCAATTACACCATTAATTATGATAAAAATGGGGCACATTTCCACAAGCAATCCTGAGCCAAATTAGCAAGGATTTCACAATTGGCCCGATAATGCAGGATTTATATTGAAACCCGGGCATGATCACGGTAAGGAATAGTCATAAAGTTTGGTCCATATCCTGTACAAATTTTTGAAGAAACAAACAGTGATCCTTAAGTCAATTCCCCGCAACAAAGTGATCTTAAGTCAAGTTCTCTGCAACAAAGTGATCCGTAAGTCGTTCTTCACAACAAAGTGATCATTAATTCCTTAAGATAAGTTCTCTGCAACAAAGTGTTCCTTAAGACAAGTTCTCCACAACAAAGTGATTCTTAAGTCCTTAAGTCAAGTTCTCTGCAACAAAATTATCCTTAAGTCAAGTTCTCTGCAACAAAGTGATTCTTAAATCAAGTTATCTGCAACAAAGTGATCCTTAAGTCAAGTTTTCTGCAACAAAGTGATCCTTAAGTCAAGTTTTCTGCAACAAAGTGATCCTTAAGTCCTAAGTCAAGTTCACTGCAACAAAATGATCCTTATGTAAAGTTCAAGTTCTCTCGCAACCGACTTTAATGAAAATAGTATTAGTATCAGGGGGATTTTGACCAGTCGGGGTGGGGCCAGGGTAAATTTAAACAATTTATAACATTTATGTACCTTTGAAATATATAGTAATATTATATAGATCTATAATCTGAACTGGTTAATATGCCTTTAATGTTCATTTCTCCTCCAACCTGCAATGCTGAAGGCCACTGATGTGGTATACTCCATCAATGATTTCAGAAGACATGAAAATATGCATGTACTCTATGACCTCTCAGCTTGGTTTATCCTCTATCAGGAGCGTTCCTCTTTATTTGTCCAATATGTGGAAAACTTAGCGAGGTTTGTCCAAAATTTAGGACAAGACTGTAGTTTTGTCCAATATTTGTGGGTTTGTCCTCTATTTGGGACCAGACTGGGGGGTTCTGTGGAATATTTGAGACCAGTCTGTGGTTTAGTCCAATATATGCAGGGCGGAGATATCTAAGTACTGGCGACATGTTAATTCTGTGATTACAAATGAATTACCACATACCCCCATTTAAATGCTTTCCCCCATACAAACGCTCTTTCTCACATCCTCACCCCCTTCTGGAGGGAGGGGTAGTGGTGGTGGTGGTAGGTGGTGGGGGGGTAATACTATTAGAGGAGGTGCTTTTATTAGGTGAAACACGGCAGTATTATAGTATTATAGTATTATACATTATAGTATTTTACATGTCATGTGCACATGCTCGATTTCAGGAAAATAGAAACTGAAACTATGTCAAATTACTGACCCTATTAAAACTAGACGGTGTCGCCTGTCAGCATTTTGTCAGTATAACAATGTTTTTTGGACCCAGATAAATGACCTTGACAAACTGGCCTAACTGTTTTCATGATGAGTATATATTGAAAGTTTGATGAAGATATATCAAGAAATGAGAAAGTTATAGACAACGTTAAGTTTTCGTGAAGAAACAAATGAGTATTTAACCCATATAATGACCTTCAGTGTGACCGTGACCTTATATTTTAGTATGGTCATGTCGATGTTGTCATGATGAGTATATATTGAAAGTCTGATGAAAGTCTGATGAAGAAAGTTATAGCCAACGTTAGTTTTTCGTGAAAAACAAAATGAGTATTTAACCCATATAATGACCTTCAGTGTGACCCTGCCCTTTATATTTTAGTATATCCTGTCGATGTTGTCATGATGTGTATATATTGAAAGTTTGATGAAGAAATATCAAGAAATGAGAAAGTTATAGCCAACATTAAGTTTCCGTGAAGAAAAAAATGAGTATTTAACCCATATAATGACATTCAGTGTGACCTTGACCTTTATATTTAAGTATGGTCATGTCGATGTTGTCATGATGAGTATATATTGAAAGTTTGATGAAGAAATATCAAGAAATGAGAACGTTATAGCAAACGTTAAGTTTTCGTGAAGAAAAAAATCAGTAGTCAACCCATATAATGACCTTCAGTGTGACCTTGACGTTTATATTTTAGTATGGTCATGTCGATGTTATGATGAGTATATATTGAAAGTTTGATGAAGAAATATCAGAAATGAGAAAGTTATAGCCAACGTTAAGTTTTCGTGTAGAAAAAAATGAGTATTTAACCCATATAATGACCTTCAGTGTGACTTGACCTTTATATTTTAGTATGGTCATGTCGGTGTTGTCATGATGAGTATATATTGAAAGTTTGATCAAGAAATATCAAGAAATGAGAAAGTTATAGCCAACGTTAAGTTTTTGTGACGGACGGACTGACTGAACGACCGACCGACCGACCGACGGATGGACTGATGGATCACAAAGTGATCCCTATGTATCGCATTTTTCTTCGAAAAGGCGACAAAAAAAGTGTACATCGTTGTTTTGTTTTTAAAGAATCTTAAATCAAAATTATAAAAAAGTTGTATCAGTCAAAATATGATGTTAGCAATATTCCCTAATTAAAATCTTATATTTTGACAATAATTTATTATTATATCTAAATAAGCTAAATACAAATAAATAATGTTTTTATGAAATTTCCTGAGGAGGATTTTGTCCGGGAATGCCAAAATGCGCAAGGGGAGATTTCGTCCATACACTGATCATTTTAGACTCTTTCATTATGTTTTTACAACTATTTGTCAAGTATAAGTCAAGTATAAGTCAGACCCCTAGACCCTCATACAAAGCATGATGTACCACCTTTTAAAGTCCCTATCTTACAACAGATGTACACCGTTTCTAAACCTACGGACGCCGAGGTATATATATAACACATATTTTGAGAATCCAAACTCTATCCAAACAATATAAAGAGCTACACGCATATTCAATCATGAGTATTTTCAGAACCCTTGAACAAATCCTATACTTTTTAATTGGCAAATATACATTATTATATGACCTGAACACCTGGATAGAGTTTTGATAAACAGTTCTGTAATTTTGATGTTATTTGGCGGGTTAGTTTACTGTTCAGGATATTCCGAATCAGTCTTTATTTAATTAGTGCTTTCAAAATTCTTAATTCTTTATACAGTTAGTTATATGTTCCTATCTTATGAGAAAAATAAATGATGTAAACTTCCATCATGCATATCTCATGAGAAAAAGTGGACTCATCCATCATGCCACAGACCTAATAATAATTATTGATGTCTGTGATCATGCATATCTCATGAGAAAAATCAATAATGGACTCTTCCAGTGCAGATTACTACAGAGCAGGCCAAGCCTAAGATATTTGTTTCCCTGAAATATGATCATATAAGAAACAGTTTTTTTAGTTGTCAGAAAAATATATTTTACCAACATTACCAAACCGCCCTCGCCCACTCACAAATCTTTTCCCCACTAACTATACAATATATGGAGGAGTGAAATGTCCAGAATATAGGCCAGTGGAGAAGTTATGAGATTGGGGTAAAATACAGGCAAATAATAGAGGAAGGTATATTCCTGTCTTATATTGGAGTCAATAACTTGGTTGTCCTAGAGTTAGGGTAGGCTGGCTGGTAAATAGATAAACTTTGCCAGGATTAACCAACCATTGTGTCCCAGTTTCTGAATGGCTCGGAAATCTGGGAAATGGACCTAATGTGCCAGGTATAACCAACCCACCTGTCCACAATTAGTTTCTGAATGAAAGCAATCATTAATTTTAATGTTATTAACCTTTCGATCCATTCAATATGTCGTTCTGCATGAAAGCATTGTTATTTTATATAAATATTATTTTAACCTTTTGATCTGTTCAAAATGTGTTGCTTTAACAGTCTTTAGTTCAAAATGGAATACCAATAAGAAAATACGCACCAAATCCCCACTTAAGCCATACTTAATTCATGAATAAATAAATTCAAAAGAAATAGGACACATGGAAAGCTTTGTTAGTTTTTGACATTTTCACGTTTGAACTAGAGCTGTCCCCTGTTAAGGGCGACAAATATACCCCCGCTACCACTTTCCACACCTACCATTTGTAAAGACTGAGTGGAATATGATTTTCATGATCTGGTAATGGTGGCCTTGACCTTTGACCTCCTGACCTCAAAATCAATAGCAGTCATCCTCTCATCACACAGGCAGTCTGTCTACCCATGAAGTTTATGAGATTTGCTTTAGGGGAGTTCAGTTACAGAGCAGACAAGGATTTCCATGGTCGGGTCCTGGTGACCTTGACCTTTGACCTACTGACCTCAAAATCACTAGGGGTCATCCTCTCACCAGACAGTATACCAATGAAGTTTCAGGAGGAGAGGAGTTATGGAGCGGACAAGTTTTTTCATTATTGGGTCCTGGTGGCTTTGACCTGCTGACCTCAAAATCAATAGGGGTCATCCTCTCACCACAGGCAGTTCATCGATGAAGTTTCATGAGATTTGCTTCAGGGGAGAGGAGTTATGGTGCGGACAAGCTTTTTCATTATTGGTCCCGGTGACCTCTGACCTACTGACCTCAAAATCAATAGGGGTCATCCTCTCACCACAGGCAGTCACCTACTAGTAGCGCCTTCCCTAATAGAAGCGCTCCCATTTGTTTTAAGAACCCTTACCTTCTTCAAAACCCCAAAATTTCTATAAAAAAACACATTTTTTTCGTCTTTGCCGCTAATGGATTTGATTACGGTTTTTTTTGCTACGACACCGGTATGGTCTATGACATAAACCTTAAAGCGCTATCATCATCAATACAAATTATCGCTTTTTATTTATCTCCTGTCTTTCAATTTACTATTTTATAAAAGTTTGTCTTTTATTTATTATTTAATTCATACGCAACTAACCCGTGTTGTAATCGTCAAGTTCGACGGAAATGTGTATCATACAGATACAGACTGATGACAGTGATATACTCATTATACATTTGGGTTTAGGTTTAGTCAATACTGGTGTCATTGTAAAAGATCGCCGTACAGTAATTCTATAAGAAAACAGTCAGGAAAGGAGGAGAAAGATATTGAACATTTGAACCATAATAAGAGCGCCCCCTTTGCACTTTGCATAGCGTCCGGGCACTACTATTACGGGAAATACAGTATGAAGTTTCATGAGATTTGCTTTAGGGGGAGAGGAGTTATGGTGCAGACAAGGTTTTTTATCGGGTCCCGGTGACCTTGACCTTTGACCCTCTGACCTCAAAATCAATAGGGGTTGTCCTCTCACCACAGACAGATCACCTATGAAGTTTCATGAGATTTGCTTTATGGGGCGAGGAGCTATGGAGCAGACAATGTTTTTCATTATCGGGTCCCGGTGACCTTGACCTTTGACCGTCTGACCTCAAAATCAATAGGTGGTCGTCCTCTCACCACAGGCAGATCACCTATAAATGAGATTTACTTCAGGGGGAGAGGAGTTATGGAGTGACAAGGTTGCGTCTACAGACAGACAGACAGATGGACAGGGTGAAACCAGTATACCAGGGTGGAGGGGATACCATCTTTGGATAGTTTTGTTACTCGGGACATGACAGAAATTCTAGATCCGGAACAGAAATATGACTGCCGGGTGCAAGGTAGTGCGATCGTCTGTGTGTGAAGTACCGGAATCCACAGTCTGTTAGCTTCTCCATATTCTCATTGAAAAGACGCTGGCAAAAAGACGGTTAACTACCAGGACATCGGACATTGGGTTTGCATTAGTATGATATTATATTTAAACAACATGGTTTGAGTATTATTGATTCATTGCAGTTATTTCAGTCTCAGACACTTTTTTCAGTATTATACAAAATAATTAAATATAGAACAAGCTAAAATTCCAGAGCTTACATTGTATTACTTAAACAAGAGGCCCAAGAGGGCCTGTGAACGCTCTACTGGCTGTTATACCATTGATGAATCGAGTCGTACTACATGGTGTCTAGAGTGTACACAAGGTTTTTCAAGTATTTGACCTAGTGACCTAGTTTTTGACCCCATGGGACCCATTTTCGAACTTGACCAAAATATAATTAAGACAACATTTCGACAAAGTTTCATCAAGATCAGGTCAGAAATATGGCCTCTAGAGTGTACTAGTGACCTATATTTTGACCCTGTGTGACCCTGTGTGACCCATTTTCGAACTTTAGCAAGCTATAATTGAGACAAATATTCTGACAAAATTGCATCAAGATCGGGTCAAAAATATGGCCTCTAGAGTGTACACACGGTTTTTCCAAAGTTTGACCTAGTGACCTAGTTTTTAACACCATGTGACCCATTTTTGAACTTGACCAAGATATAATTAAGACAAACATTTTGACAAAGAGTGTACACAAGGTTTTTCCAATATTTGACCTAGTGACCTAGTTTTTAACCCAATGTGACCCATTTTCAAACTTGACCAAGATATAATTAAGACAAACATTCTGACAAAGTTGCATCAAGCTTGGGTCAAAAATATGGCCTCTAGAGTGTACACAAGGTTTTTCCAATATTTGACCTAGTGACCTAGTTTTTAACTTCATGTGACCCATTTCCGAACTTGATCAAGATATAATTAAGATAAACAATTTGACAAAATTTCATCAAGATTGGGTAACAAATATGACCTCTAGAGTGTACACAAGTTTTTTCAAGTATTTGACCTAGTGACCTAGTTTTTGACCCCACATGACCCATTTTTGAACTTGACCGAGATTTCATTGAGACAAACATTCTGACAAAGTTTCATCAAGATCTGGTCAAAGATATGGCCTCTAGAGTGTACACACGTTTTTTCCAAAGTTTGACCTAGTGACCTAGTTTTTAACACCATGTGACCCATTTTTGAACTTGACCAAGATATAATTAAGACAAACATTTTGACAAAGTTTCATCAAGATTGGGTCAGAAATACGGCTTCTAGAGTGTACACAAGGTTTTTCAAGTATTTGACCTAGTGACCTAGTTTTTAACCCCATGTGACCCATTTTCAAAATTGACCAAGATATAATTAAGACAAACATTCTGACAAAGTTGCATCAAGCTCGGGTCAAAAATATGGCCTCTAGAGTGTACACAAGGTTTTTCAAGTATTTGACCTAGTGACCTAGTTTTTAACCCCATGTGACCCATTTTCAAAATTGACCAAGATATAATTAAGACAAACATTCTGACAAAGTTGCATCAAGCTCGGGTCAAAAATATGGCCTCTAGAGTGTACACAAGGTTTTTCCAATATTTGACCTAGTGACCTAGTTTTTAACTTCATGTGACCCATTTTCGAACTTGATCAAGATATAATTAAGATAAACAATTTGACAAAGTTTCATCAAGATTGGGTAACAAATATGACCTCTAGAGTGTACACAAGTTTTTTCAAGTATTTGACCTAGTGACCTAGATTTTGACCCCACATGACCCATTTTTGTACTTGACCGAGATTTCATTGAGACAAACAATTAAGATAAACATTCTGACAAAGTTGCATCAAGCTCGGGTCAAAAATATGGCCTCTAGAGTCTACACAAGGTTTTTCCAATATTTGACCTAGTGACCTAGTTTTTAACTTCATGTGACCCATTTTCGAACTTGATCAAGATATAATTAAGATAAACAATTTGACAAAGTTTCATCAAGATTGGGTAACAAATATGACCTCTAGAGTGTACACAAGTTTTTTCAAGTATTTGACCTAGTGACCTAGATTTTGACCCCACATGACCCATTTTTGTACTTGACCGAGATTTCATTAAGACAAACATTCTGACAAAGTTTCATCAAGATCAGGTCAAAAATATGGCCTCTAGAGTGTACACACGTTTTTTCCAAAGTTTGACCTAGTGACCTAGTTTTTAACACCATGTGACCCATTTTTGAACTTGACCAAGATATAATTAAGACAAACATTTTGACAAAGTTTCATCAAGATTGGGTCAGAAATACGGCTTCTAGAGTGTACACAAGGTTTTTCAAGTATTTGACCTAGTGACCTTTTTTTTTTACCCCATGTGACCCATTTTCAAACTTGACCAAGATATAATTAAGACAAACATTCTGACAAAGTTGCATCAAGCTCGGGTCAAAAATATGGCCTCTAGAGTGTACACAAGGTTTTTCCAATATTTGACCTAGTGACCTAGTTTTTGACCCCACATGACCCATTTTCGAACTTGACCGAGATTTCATTGAGACAAACATTCTGACAAGGTTTCATGATGATTGCATCAGAAATGTGGCCTCTAGAGTGTACACAAGCAAAAGTTAACGGACGACGGAAGACGGACAACACGCCAAGGGCCAGCAGAGCTAAAAAGCAACGTCTCCCCAGTCTTAAACCCGTACTAACCATCCTAATAATTTAAAGTTCTGTGCGCTCACGACCAAGATAATAATCTTACCAAAATTTTAATACAGTTTTGATTGTTGAATGTTGATTTGCACAACTCGTTTATGGGTAATAGAATCTAACAACGATGAAAACAAAACCAAGAAAACGGATATTTAGGAAGTAAAACATAATTAAAATAACCGACCATTTATGCATACAGAGGGTTCAAACTATACAAAACGTACCAAAGAAGCTGTGCGTCTTCGGCTAATTATTCAATCAAAGCACTGATGGACAGTGCCACTCAGAAAGTATTGATTCAGAAACAAGAGGTCAATGACCTTGAAGCTCTACTGATAGGTTTTAATAGCTAGATCAGCATTCCTGTGAAGTTTCATGAAAATCTGTCGAGTAGTTTCAAAGGAGTAGTCGCTACAAGATTTTACAATATAACTCTAAGTAGACAAAGATGGCCGCTGGCAGCCATGTTTAATGTTGAATCAAAAAAAATTCAACAAGGACCAACATCATGTCACGCTGATCATTTCAGAAAAAGTCCTATATCAATATCACTTATAGTTTCAAGTAGTTGTTACAAATTATTTTTTTAAAAATCTAGTTTTAGCCATGGATGTTAACAAAGCTGGCTGCTGGCAGCCATGTTTAATGACAAATCAAAATAATTTTCAACATGAATCAACATCATGTCATGCTGAACATTTTAGAAAAGTCCCATATCAATATCACTTATAGTTTTCAAGAAGTAGTCCCTACAAACTTGTTTTTAAAAATCTATTTTTAGCCGTGGCGGCCATCCTAAATTTTCATGCCGAACTGAAATTTTGCTAGAATCAACTAGTCATCAAGAGCAACATCCCGGTGAAGTTTCATGAAAATCCGAAAAGTAGTTTCAGAGAAGTAGTCGCTACAAGTTTTCACTATATAACTCTATGTAAACAAAGATGTCCGCTGGCAATCATGTTTAATGTCGAATCAAAATGATTTTCTACAAGGATCAACATCATGTCATGCTGATCATTTAAGAAAAAGTCCCATATCAATATCACTTACAATTTTCCAGAAGTAGTCGCTACAAATTTGTTTTTTAAAAATCTATTTTTAGCTGTGGTGGCCATCTTGAATTTCCGGCCAACCTGAAATTTTGCTAGGATCAACTAGATATCAAGAGCAACATTCCAGTGAAGTTTCATGAAAATCCATCAAGTAGTTTCAGAGGAGTAATCGCTACACGTTTTTACTATATAACTATATGTAAATAACGATGGCCGCTGGCAGCCATGTTTAACACTGAATCCAAAAGATTTTCGACAAGGACCAACATCATGTCATGCTGATCATTTTAGAAATTCACATCAACGTGAAATTTTACTAGGATCAACTAGACATCATGGGAAACATTTCTGTAAAGTTTCATGAAAATCCATCCACTAGTTTCAGAGAAGTAGTCGCTACAAAATAAGTTTACAGACGGACAGACGGACGATGGACACTGCACCACGGCATAAGCTCTGCTGATCTTTGTTCAGTAGAGCTAAAAAACGGGTTTGCGTACTAAGGTGGTGAACATTTGTGCAAAATATATTTGAAATCAGATGAGGCATTATGAAAGTTATGGGACCTGACGGAAGGACAGACGGACAACGGCAATTCTATATCCCTCTGCCTAAGCGGTGAAGTTATGTAGAAATGTTTAAATTTTATAAGTGTCAAAGGAGAATAATCGTAAAATGAAAATGTCAGAGAAAGTTGGTCACAACATATGTATACATGAGATCTCGATTCCTTTGGAAAACCAATCAGATTCAATCATGCATGACAGAGTTATCGCCCCTTGAAGGTCTGAAAAATAGGATTTCTGCAAAGACGTTTTCAGTGGCGATATGGCTCTATCAAAACAAACTTCACTGAATTCGGATAAGTATAGGGAAAAAAATATAAAAAAATACATGTAGTCTGATGTAACGGTAGTCAGAGTTTCTATGTATTGTTCTAAATTCCTTAAATATAAATGCTTTTTAAACACAATATTGATAATGGTAATAAAATGCGATAAAAATTAGTGCCATTGATAGAACGTAATAATTATAACTATTCCACTGTAATATATGTATTCATTCTCTAAATGAATTGTTTGTTTTGTACTCTTCTCGGAAATATTCCGTCTTGTTTAGGCAATAAACATGTAAATATTATGCCAAATAAAATACTGAAATGAACTGAATTGAACTGATGAAAATGATTGTATGTTACATAAAGAGATGTCTGTGGTACATAGTTATATAATCTCTTCTACTCCCGAATTTATGAATGGCCTTTGATAGTTACCATGATGTAATTGTGATAAAAGGTTTCAATTAATATCATGGTAATCAAATCACTTACTCTTCAAATGCACGTAAGGTACGGATTCTATTTATTATCCAATTACATCTGATATATATCTACTTCATGTATGCATGCTAATTGTTCTAATATATGATATAAATAAATTAATAAACATTATCGTTTGTCATTATATACATCCTTCATACACTGATAATATACCGATAATCTCTATTAGATTTGTTACCAAACTATTGCTACTTTCGGTAATCTCCGTACTACGCACCTGCTGTTTTCGTTATATTTTCGCGTCCAATATACTGTATAGTTTGCGTCCCGCGTACCACGCCTCTGCGTCCGGAATACTCTTTAAATCAGCCTGAATCCGGCGTCCGAAAAGTGGGGGGTTTCACCCTCTTCTAGACTACCAGTTTGTCTCCTGTTAATTTCTGTTTAAACGACACACTGGCAATCTTGTTTTTTTAAAAACTTGCGGTGCAAAGAAAGTTTGATTTTTATTATATGCAAGTATACAAAAGATACTAATAATAAATGGAGGTGCTAATTTGAATGCTTGATACTACATTTAAATAGTTGTATTATGACAGATAGGCAGCTTTCTATGCCCAGAGATTACAGTGCACCACAACTTGATTTCCCTGCACTGTTGTAGTATTGTTCATACTTTATAGGCCCAATTGTCTCCCAGAGTGTATGTACTCCATGCTTCCAGAAGTTCAACATTGATTGACCTAATGTCCTCATTCCTCAACAGTGCATGTTCTTATTGCTGAACAGTGCATCCATACAGCATGCACTATACTACACAGTACACTGTTTCAACAAGAGGGCCCTTAATCGCTCACCTGGTCACTTTCATTGTCCATTGTAGACACTTATAGTAGGGAAGATTTTTTTTTACATGTTTTCCAACTAGAAGGTGTAGTGAAAATCCTCCAAGACGCAAGATACACAGGTCGTAGCAGAGACCGGACATGGTGGAGTATGGTGAAAATCCTCCAAGAAAGGAGCAAGATACACAGGCCGTAGCAGAGACCGGACATGTTGGAGTATGGTGAAAATCCTCCAAGAAAGGAGCAAGATACACAGGCCGTAGCAGAGACCGGACATGGTGGAGTATGGTGAAAATCCTCCAAGAAAGGAGCAAGATACACAGGTCGTAGCAGAGACCGGACGTGGTGGAGTATGGTGAAAATCCTCCAAGAAAGGAGCAAGATACACAGGTCGTAGCAGAGACCGGACATGGTGGAGTATGGTGAAAATCCTCCAAGAAAGGAGCAAGATACACAGGTCGTAGCAGAGACCGGACATGGTGGAGTATGGTGAAAATCCTCCAAGAAAGGAGCAAGATACACAGGTCGTAGCAGAGACCGGACATGGTGGAGTATGGTGAAAATCCTCCAAGAAAGGAGCAAGATACACAGGTCGTAGCGGAGACCGGACGTGGTGGAGTATGGTGAAAATCCTCCAAGAAAGGAGCAAGATACACAGGTCGTAGCAGAGACCGGACATGGTGGAGTATGGTGAAAATCCTCCAAGAAAGGAGCAAGATACACAGGTCGTAGCAGAGACCGGACATGGTGGAGTATGGTGAAAATCCTCCAAGAAAGGAGCAAGATACACAGGTCGTAGCAGAGACCGGACATGGTGGAGTATGGTGAAAATCCTCCAAGAAAGGAGCAAGATACGCATGTCGTAGCGGAGACCGGACGTGGTGGAGTATGGTGAAAATTCTCCAAGAAAGGAGCAAGATACACAGATCGTAGCAGAGACCGGACGTGGTGGAGTATGGTGAAAATCCTCCAAGAAAGGAGCAAGATACGCATGTCATAGTGGAGACCGGACATGGTGGAGTATGGTGAAAATCCTCCAAGAAAGGTGCAAGATACACAGGTCGTAGCGGAGACCGGACATGGTGGAATATGGAGAAAATCCTCCAAGAAAGGAGCAAGATACGCATGTCATAGTGGAGACCGGACATGGTGGAGTATGGTGAAAATCCTCCAAGAAAGGAGCAAGATACGCAGGTCGTAGCGGAGACCGGGCGTGACCTTTATTTCATCAAAAGTATGTCACATCAACCCGAAATATTGCACAAGATGTTAGATGCATATAACAAACCAGACGTTACCTACAGTCCGAAGTAAACAGGATGTTAGATGAATATAGGGAACATTTTGGTGTAGTTTTGTGAAAATCATGCCAGAAAAGAGCAATATATCATATGCATTTCATAGCGGAGACCGAACGTGACCTATTTTCATCCGAAGTAGGTAACATCACGCCGAAATTCAGCACATGATGTTACAGGCATGTATTAGTAACATTCTGGTGGAATTCGTGAAAATTCTGCAAAAAATAAGAAAGATACACATGTCGCATTTCATAGTGGAGACTAGACATGACCTATATTCCATCCAAAGTAAGTCACAGTGACCCGAAATATTGTCTGAGCTTTCAATGATATTAATTAACAATCTGGTAAAGTTTGATAAAGTTTGATAAAAGTTTGATAAAGATCAGAGGAAAAATTAAAGTCATATTGTCTTATACAAGGCAAAAGCTAACAGATGGACCAACAATGGACAACTCTTCATCCCATAAGCTCCGCTAGCCTTCAGCCAGTAAAGCTAAAAACTGGCACTAAACTGTAAACACTTACAACCAAGTTATAGTACAGTGACCATATACAGTAGCATTTTGTAAGGTTAGTGTCACCAATTATAACATAAATATTAGACCTCTAGCTCTTGTAGTTTCAGAGAAATGTTTTGAAGATTTTCCTATACAACTGTATGTACTGACAATGTAATGAGAGTATTGTCATTATAAAGTTTGATAAATCTTATTTCAGCAATTACAATCTAACTATAATGTCTTAAGACAGGGGATGGAAAACTTCAGAACACTTGTTAATTGTTAAGGTTTATGAAAAGGGGCTAAACTGTGTCAAAATGAAAGTCAGAGTTATTGGACAAGGGCATTGAATAATTGATGAAGAAGAACTGTATACCAGTTTAAAACCATAGAAGAAATGTTTAAAGTGTCATGACCATAGGTCAATATTTTGCCAAGGTTAGAGGTGACTGTTTTATAAAAGGGGCGTATGAAATGAAAGTCAGCGTTATTGGACATGTGTAACAACATTCTTTTAGGTAAAATGAATTGAATGTTGTTTAACGACTCATCAACACAGTATATGTTATTTAGAGCCGCCCCAGAGCGAGGAGAAGGATACATAGGAATCCAGAAACTGTGCCCCACTCTTATTATCGAATAGATTCCTATGGTTCTTTGATGTTCTTCCGCCGCGCTACCGACTGCGCCATGCCAGCCCTCATGAAAATGCGTGTGAAGTTTTATGAACATAGGTCAAATACTTTTCAAGTTATGGCCAAGGATAGGTTGCAGGATAAAGTTTGACAGACGGACAACAGATAACGGACGACAACAGACGACAGACCACGGACAAAGTGATCCCTAAGTGTCTGCCATGCTAAGCGACACAAAAGGATGAAAATGCAATACTGAGGGCAAATCTCCATCTACCACACCTGATTTCTACTATCCATTAGTTTTATAACAGATTGATCTTATAGGGCGCTGCTACAACATTCCAGTTGTGAGTTAGCTAGGGCATACACTGAAACATGGCTTGGCCTAACTAGCCTGGCCTCATTGGCCTGGCCTGGCCTGGCCTGGCCTAAAACTTGTTTACCTTTAATTGTTATTGTTCCAGGTCATGTCCTTAGTCAGGTTTGATTGACCAACTTCACAATGAGGGGCATTCACAAAGGTCTAAACTTCAGATAACTATAATTCATCCTGTTATTTGACTGCATTGAATTAGCATAGCTTATGATATGTCAATGCTATTAATCATGAGAAACGTGTAGAAGGAAGGAACATAAACTTGTGCAAATGGGAATACAATAATATATAAGGATGAAATGAATAATAAAATAAATTAATGTTTGAAATTGATAATACGATTGAGTGATTGATAAATGAATGGCAGGATATACAACAATATATCAATGCAGTGATAAGGATTCAATAAATAAGTTAAGGATATGTTGGTACAATGATTTTGGAAGGGTGAGATGGTGGATGGATGGTAAATAAAATTGAATAGGTAGTGGGTTAATGGATAGGTGGATGGATGGTTGAAAAGGTGAGTGATTCCATTTTGGTAGGGTGGATATGTGGATGGGTTGCTGGATGGTAGGGTGTGTAGTGTAATAGACTCGATATAGTATTTGATTGCATATATTGCCTAAGGTGTTGGTAATACATACTTTTTATTGTATATGTAATGGGATTATACCATGGATATAATGATTGATGCATAAAGATGGGCAGATGAAATGAATTTTAGTCAAATATTTATTAAGAGACTACTATTGGGGCTGATGGGGTCATTTTGTATCCGGTACTACAGAAACGTACCCGAAAATCTTTGAATTCCAGAACGGCCCCCATATATACAGAAACGTACCCGGACAAACAAGACCTCATTGGCAGAACTGAAACAATTTAGAACTTGATAAAACATTACTTAAACAATATTGTTTATCATTAACTATTGCGCTCTTGTTCTTAAAAAACATATTTAGGCTGCCATAGTTAGCAATAAAATACAAAACGTATTGTCGTAGAAACGGAAATTGAAAAACATCAAACCAAGCGCAAAAAAGTAAACAAATATGCAGCTCGTCATTCAAGAAGAGTTAGTCAAATATTTAGACAACTGCATTCCTTTAAGGCGGAGGCAACTGCGTAAATAATGAAAGTTTCGTTTCTGTGAAGTAACAGAACGTGCTACTGCCGCGTTTTACAACATTGTACTTTGTCTCGGGTACATTTATGTATATTTGGGGGCCTTTCTGGATTTCGATGATTTTCGGGTACGTTTCTGTATACATAAATGTACCCTTTCTGTAGTACCTGGTACGACAATGACCCCATCAGCACTAATGGGGCAAGCAAAGTTGGTCTCTGAATACAGATGCATTTTCAATAAAACAACAACAATACACTTGGAAACTCAAATGGTGTATAGTCTAAGAGCAGGTGGTATTTTAATAGAGGCAGTGTTTTCACAATCTAATGATTTATAATTATGATAGCAACTGATATCAACGGATATTGGTTGATAGGATCTTTTTTATTTCACTTTATATTTGTTTTCTCCAACCACAATGATAACTATAAGAGCTATCAGGTCAAACCTTAGCATAGCTGTCCATTTACCTCAAAAATGGGCATTATTTTTTGACATTAAAAGCTGAATTCAAGAGTTACCATATCTAAAATCTTTGAAAATGGTCCTTGGTGACAATTTTCAAGATGCACAACTCATTTTACACAATTTGGTTAGATTGGCCTTCATTGTTTAGACATAAAAGTAAATTGTGTGAACCATATTTGAAAATAAGATTCTTTAAAGATAGAAACTTGAAACGTGGGATATAATGAACTTTGTGTCTTATTTTGAATCGATTTTCACATGACCAAGACATGTTTAAAGGTGGTAATAACCGTCGGTTTATGCAACGTGTTTGTTGCAAATGTTAAACAGCATATGAAAGTTAGAATACTAGTAAACCTTAAAAATTAGGTAGCTGTGATTTGCTTGAAGAGCCATTAAAAACAGAAAATGTTTAAGCGTTTAAAAGCGTGCCCTGTTGCTATCGTATTGCTTTACCATATAACTATTTGGCGGAATTATAATCACCTTGTAAAACTAAATGTAGTTCAAGGTGATGGGACATTAATGGGTTCTGTCTGGTCAGAACAGGGTCAGCTCACTAAAATTGTAAACAAGTTGCAATAATGAATGAAACCACTATTAAATCTGAGTTCTTTATTATTCTAAATGGACCAATTTATATTAGGCCAGGCCAGGACAGGCTAATGAGGCCAAGCCATGTTTCAGTGTATGCCGTTAGCTAGACCTAAGCTCCTGTCAAACAATTGCTTGATTTTCTAATAAAAGATTATTATTCTCCATACTTAGCATTTTTTATCAAAATTACGTGTAGATGTGCAGAATAATTTCCCCCCAATTGTCCCCACCCCTCCCACCCACTGGGTGGGTATATTATATAGTGTGGAGTCTTGGTGTGGAGTCTTGGAGTGGAGTGGAGTGAATAATTGGAGTGACCTTGGAGTCACATTTTGGAGTGTCCTTGGAGTCAAATTTGGAGTGAATAATTTGTAGTCAATTTTTGGAGTCTAAATTTGGAGTCTTATTTTTCCGTTACGATAACTTTTTAGAAATTAATGAATAGTTCCAACTTGTGTTCTTTGTTATGTTTTTTTGTTCTTAACTCCAAAAATGGAGTGGATATTTTGGAGTCAATTTTTGTCTAAACATAGAGTCTTAATTTTCCTTACAATTAAAGGGACACACGGCAATCTTGGGTGTCTGGATTTATATATCCAGTATCATTTTTACTTTAACCCTGGTTACATTTACATAAATAAAATTTTAAGTATTCACTATTTCGTCTTATTATACTATAAGTTTTAATATATTAAAAGTGCAATAATATCAACAAGAGGTCAATGACCTTGAAGCTCTACTGATTGATTTTGATTTCAGGAAGTAGTCGCTACAGACTTTTTTTTTGAAAATCTATTTTTAACCATGGCGGCCATCTTGAATTTCCGGCCGACCTGAAATTTTGCTAGGATCAATTAGACATTAAGAGCAACATTCCTGTGAAGTTTCATGAAAATCCAAAAAGTAGTTTCAGAGGAGTAGTCGCTACAAGTTTTCATTATATAACTCTATGTAAACAAAGATGGCCGCTGGCAGCCATGTTTAACGTCAAATCAAAACGATTTTCGACAAGCACCAACATCATGTCATACTGATCATTTTAGAAAAAGTCCCATATCAATATCTCTTATAGTTTTGAAGAAGTAGTCGCTACAAACTTATTTATTTTAAATCTTTTTTTAGCTGTGGTGGCCATCTTAAATTTCCGGCCGACCTGAAATTTTCTAGGATCAACTAGACATCAAGAGCAACATTCCTGTGAAGTTTCATGAACATCCGTCAAGTAGTTTCAGAGGAGTAGTCGCTACAAGTTTTTACTATATAACTCTATGTAACCAAAGATGGCCACTGGCAGCCATGTTTAACGTCATTCAAAATAATTTTCCACAAGGATCAACATCATGTCATGCTGATCATTTTAGAAAAAGTCCCATATCAATATCACTTATAGTTTTCAAGAAGTAGTCGCTACAAACTTATTTTTTAAAAATCTATTTTTAGCTGTGACGGCCATCTTGAATTTCTGGCAGATCTAAAATTTTGCTAGGATCAATTAGACATCAAGAGCAACATTCCTGTAAAGTTTCATGACAATCCGCCAAGTAGTTTCAGAGGAGTAGTGGCTAAAAGTTTTTACTATATAACTCTATGTAAACAAAGATGGCCGCTGGCAGCCATGTTTAACGTTGAATCAAAACGATTATTGACAAGGATCAACATCATGTCATGCTGATCATTTTAGAAAAAGTCCCATATCAATATCACTTATAGTTTTCAAGAAGTAGTCGCTACAAACTTGTATTTTAAAACTCTATTTTTAGCTTTGGTGGCCATCTTGGATTTCACATCAACATGAATTTTTGCTAGAATCAACTAGACTTTATGGGCAACATTTCTGTAAAGTTTCATGAATATCCATCCAGTAGTTTCAGAGGAGTTGTCGCTACAAATAAAAGTTGACGGACAGACGGACGGACGCCGCACCACAGCATAAGCGTCGAGCTAAAAATTAATAATATGCAAAAACAAATGGCTTAATACAATTCTTATAATTAACATTAATAATTGAACAAATACAATTTACTAACGGGATGCCGCTATTTTTTAAAAAATCAAGATTCACATGTGTCCCTTTAACAACTTTTTAGAAACTAATATATTTACTTGGGTTACTTCATTTGCACATGCAATTATTTATTGATTAAAATTTCTTTAAAACGCATGTGTCTATTAAGCTACCCAATTTCAACAACTAATTCCAAAACTGGACATCTAATTTTAACTTGGGAACTGTTACTACATGTTCTAAATGAAAAATCCATGTTTGTGGAACAGTTAGGCTGTGAGAGCTCTAAGTTCCCATAAACTTTAATGCTTTTTGTTTTCAGTCTCTGTGTGTGGTAGGACTGACAAATTGGATCTACATATACCCCTGACACTTGATGTCCTGGCCTAAGATTAGTTGGTCCCTCGGGACTAGTTTAAGTCTGACCAAAGGGTCATTGCTTCAATACTGGGGTAAATGTTTGGGTTCCAAGTTCATTTTTGTTGTTTTTAGATGGTCTGTGGCTCACATTAAGGTTAGCACATGTCTCATGGGACAATGCAGCTGTACCGAGTATGTTAGGAACTGTGCACCTTGTGAGGGTCATTCAGAAATATTAATATATATTACCCACCCTACCATCCAGCAGTAACCCACTCACATTTCCACACTACTAAAATGGAACCACCCAATCACCCATTCGACCATCCATCCACCTAGTAATCAGCCCACTACCCATTCAATTTCATTTAACCATCCATCCACCAACTCACCCTTCCAAAATCATTGCAATAAAAAATATCTTAAATTTAGACTCCAACAATTGACTCCAAAATCTGTCTCCAAGGTCACTCCAATTATTCACTCCACTCCACACTATATAACATACTATGCCCACCCACTACCACACAAAGAAACAGACCCTCCTCCCAAATGTATCTATGTAAAAGGTCCAAGCTCCAGGAGTTTGAGGTGACATCGTAGTGCACTTTGTCTTTGTAGTTAAGATATTGTGCTTTCTATCCCAGCTAGATTAGCTACTTGTCCTTAATTCATTAGTTTTGCACTATAATTATGCAACATGACCTTGTGAAAAGGTTTGCCACATTGACATCTGTCTGTATTTGTGTATTGTCATGCTGATGTAAAAACACATTGACATCTGTCTGTATTTGTGTATTGTCATGCTGATGTAAAAAGTAAGAACCTGAACAAGAAGTACCTTCTTTAGTTATTATACTTTCAGGGAACAAGGGAGAGCCTCATTAATGAATCAAAATACTTAAAAAAGTCCTTCAGATGAAATACAATGAGGGTAAACAAACTTGTCCCACCCCACAAACAGACACACCACCCCCACAATCCCACCATATCAATATCTGAATCTATTTGTCAAAGGATTGGTGAATTGGTCATTGTTTACTTCATAATAACCTACAATCCTACTTTACTACTGAAGTAGATCAGACAGCAGTCACTCTAACATATAAATCAATTGTGTCAACATGATCTCCTACTTCCAGAACAACCATTTGTAGGCCATTATTACATGATCTTAGATAAGGCTGCCCACACATATTCAAGGTTATTTCACAGAGAGAGGGGAGAGAATACACAGAAATATGTTTATTTCAGAGAGAGTGGGGAGATTATACAGGAATCAGGGAACCATGCCCTACATTTACATCAAAATGCTTTGACATGCTCAGAGGGTAAGATAAAATATATAGGTGACTCATTTACTCAAAGGGGACTCATATCGATTTCCCCAGGTGTCGCAGTAAAACCAGCACAGACTGTAGTATAATGGATTACACTATCAATGGACTCTTCCATACCTATGACCGATTTAAATAGACTGGTTCACTGATGCACTGTTTTACCTTGGATTTCATTGGTCTAAATTGATGTCAATGCAAGACAGTTTTAGACAAATTACCTTACATCCTATACCTGGGTAAAAACTGGGTAACCTATATTTCGCTTGAGGGTCAGTACAAAAGGTCTTTTCCAGTTCAGACCATCGAACAGGCAGGACGTCTTGCGTTTGACGTCTGGGACAAAGTGACTCCGCAAGGGTGCTGCTGTCTGGGATCATCCACCCTACACTGTACAGTGCGCACTGGTGACACTCATGGTGTTTGTATGGGGGTACGCATTGCCAGCCCTGTACAACATTACTGGTGTGGTAAATCACTATATTCGCGTATAGTGTCTAAACACACTGGCACTTCTGAACTGGTTTGTCTCGGTTCAGGAGCCTGAGTGTCACTTGACTGATAGTGAAGAAGTCCCCTGCGCCCCCGTCAAGGCAGCCATCATCTGATCAGATAGCAGTGGACTCGCTTGGAAGCTGGAAGACAGAAGTCCGCGGGCCGGAGCCGAGATCCACCAACACAGAGTAGATGTATCAAGGTAGCAGTAACTAGTTAGTAATAGTTAGGGATCGACGCCGAGGCCTACATTCGACCGTAGTCAACCAGCTGAAGAGGGGGTATCATCAACACAGCTATCCAGATGATGTATGCAGCGCAGGGGCCATATGTGACGGGTGTGGCCCCAAACACAAGGACCTCCAACCACTAGCGGCTGTAGGAAAACACACTAGCGGATGTAGCTCAACCACCGTAGCGGATGCAGGCCACCTCGACCACCAGACCACCACTTCACCGCCACAGCGACAACTACACAGAGCAGCAGCGACACAACACTCCACATCTTCAGGAGAAACGACGACACAGCAACACAGCAGCACCAGATCAACCAACACATTCAACTAGAACAGACCAGACTCTATTGTGCCCATAACGCCAGGGTTCTCCTGGCGTTTTAGTTGGCGGACGGTCTTTAAACCTTAGAAATAACAACAACAACTACAGTGCGCACAGTGTAGCCAAGCCGCGTGGAGGTTTAGCATAGCCTCAAAACATGTTGTATATATGTTTTTATCCTGTTTTTACGTGGCCCTAAAGATGGACGATTAAAGCTTCTACTGAAAATCTGACGTTGTACCAGCGAGTTACCCCATGTCACTGCAAGTCCCCGCATTTGACGACATGAGGCACCTACGATGGATCACGACTAGGACTCACCCAAACCCACCATGGATACCGATGTTGGCGAAACCCTGCGGGATACTCACTGATCCTGTATTGCATAACGGGATCAGCGAGTGAAACGGAGAAGTTCTCACCAACAGAACAGAACACGGGCAGCTCATGCAGCCGGATCGACCTAATTGCGACACATTTGGCGCCTCAAATCTCCTGCCTCCTGATTGGTCCAAACGATTTCGAGCCGGAAATCGGATTGACCTAGTCACAATTCTGCAGGCAATCCGATTGGCCAAAATCTACAAGGGAACTTATAATCTACTTGGATTTAATCTTCAACTTTCATAAAATCAACTTCTGGCTATCTACGTTGGATTTCTTCGCTAACCATCTACTGCTGCTGTTTCTACAGTAAACCACCTTGGACGACGCCCCCAATTCCAGACCCACTCAACTGTAATCTTCTGATGAAAAGCTCCCCAAAAGGCCTAGTGCCATAGGGCGAGGATAAATAAAAACTATTTCTCTCTCTCACAAAAGGTCTAAATCAGTTCTATTTTACACAACAGACCTAGGGTCAGTACAGAAGACCTCTATTGAGTGAACTCACACTAACTTTGTGTGAACTTGCACTTTTTTCTGGTGAACTTGCATACTTCGAGTGAACTCGTACTGTCTTCTGCATTATACTTGGTAGGTTTTAGACCATTTTACACACTACAGTCTATAGATCAAGTACTGTTATGTAATTTGTTGTGAAATATAAATCCAATTTTTCAGTTTACTTATTGCCATAATGTTTTGTCTCTTATACAAAAAAATAATTCTCTTTTCTCTCAAAGTTAGCAAAAAACAAAGATGGCAAAAAACATTTGAAAATGGACAATACCACTTAAGAAATGGGTAGGTACAGTGCTATCTATTAATATAGATAATAAATTTATGAAAGATTACCTTTTCGCTTAGTGGACTCTCCCATCTTTATTCTGCCTATAGAACAGTTTGATCTAAATATAGCTGGGTGTGTTTAGGAGATATAAATGTCCCAAGGTCGAAATTGATGGCAACATTTTTTGTTGAGCCTTTTGCAAAACAAGAGTACATAAGGACACTCACTGCTTTTTTACATATAAATTTGACTTCTTGAACTCCTACAAAATCCAACATTATTTACTGGTACAAATTGTGTCTGAGCACCACTCATACCATACCTGTAATACCAAAGAGAAATAACTCTGTAATGTATAAATGTTGATAATATTCCCAAGGTCAAATTCCTCTAACATCTATATAGTACATTATTATGGGAATCAGGGGCGTAGCTTGGCCTTTTTAACGGCATAGGCCCGCAGTTAAAGTTATTATGCTAGGGGGGTCCGGGGACATGCCCCCTCCCCCACCACACCACCCCCGATTTTTTTTTATGTTATAATGCATTAGGTGCGTGCTGGCGTATATTTTAGACTTTAAGAAGGGCAAAGATAACTAAACAAATATATATGAAAATAATATTTTCTGGTTATTACGCTGCCTGTACAGCCCCCACACCCTCCCCCACCCCCATCCCGATTTTTATTGCATTTTTTGAATTTTGAATTTTTCTATTTCTGAAAATTAAGCGTAGGCCCGGGCCTACAGGGCCTATGCAGAGCTACGCCAATGGGAATCCCTGCATGGCCTAGCAGTTAAGAGTTCAACTCTTACACAGCCAACACTCTCTTAGATATGTTATTTAATCTTAGTTCCCTATGTTTGAAATAAATACTTTTATCAATTCCTGTATTTGCATTGTACCAAATTCAGAGCTGCCAACTTTTACTGAAAACCGATAGTAATGAAGGCAATCATTGAGAACGGCGTAGGCATTCGCGGGGGAGGGTATGGGAGGGGGTGTCCCCCTCCATTGGCGGGGGGTATGCCAAAGGCAATCATTGAGAACGCCGTAGGCTTTCGCGGGGGAGGGTATGGGAGGGGGTGTCCCCCTCCATTGGCGGGGGGTATTTTTGAAATATAGAAGCTCTGTGGTGCATTTTCAAGCCATCTGAGCACAAATTTAGTTACACAAAATGAAGGGTTTGCTTGAAAATATGTATGATATATAATAATTTCCACCCAAAAAATGAGACTTGATAGTGGTTTAATAAAGGATGAAAATATTAGCTTAAGCCGGTGCTAGATGGCGTTTGAGTCATCCACTGTGACTATTTTGGCGCAGTCTGTGACACAGATGAACAAACAGAATCAGACTCGCAACTTATTTGTTTGGTAGTTGTGTTCAGCGGTTTCCAAGGATCGCTTGACTTTGTCATTCCAAGAGAACTAATTTTCAAACTGATAATCACGGCACATAAATGATGTTATCTTGTGTGACTGGCCAGCCACACTCGCTTTTTATTTGTGCGAATTCGACCCCACATGTTTTGTACAATCATTCAAACCGCCATGTGACACGGTGAAGTCAAGCCGACATACAGAGCAAAACGCATGCGATTCACTCACTCGTGAAGATAATATTACAGGATATTTGGCCATGTACTCCTTTTTGAATTTTTGATAAACTGTTTTTGTCCGCTTATGTTTGAATTTTTCCACATCAGACCCTGTCGCAGGCCTTTTCTTTGAGTTTTCCGTCTTTTTTTGTCAGTTTCCGGTGTTTTCAGTCGGAGCGCCATCTATCCACGGACGACCATAACTCTACCGTCGCTAGATACTTACCTGTGAACGGTCGCCGTGCAAATAAACGTTTTTTACGCGATTTCTTTATTTTTTATGACGCAGATATCGTAATTTTTACCGCCACATCGTAATAGCGTAATGAGGGTGCCAATAGCGTAATGATTACGGCCATATCGTAATAGTTGGCACCTCTGCAAATTCAACCAGTTCAGGGCCTGGAAACACCGGAAACTGCATCTCAGAGCCTGAAACACCAGAAATCTCCGGGACACTGGAAACTGCATTTCAGGACCTGAAACACCAGAAACTGCATCTCAGGGCCTGAAACACCATAAACTGCATCTCAGGGCCTGAAACACAATAAACTGCATCTCTGGGCCCAGTGATTTTTTTTTGGTTACTTTAACCGCCGAATATCAGCACTTTCCCCTAGCAAAAATCGACTGTATTTTCCCAAAAAAACGTCATATTTTCCCAATCCAAAGTAATAATTTCCCAATCAAAAGGTTCAATAAAAATATTAAATTTACACTTTAAGTATTGGTATTAAAAAGAACTTTCCGTGAAGCGTATTACATTTTAATTTTTGCGAAAACCGATATTGTCGTACTATCAGGTTGGGGTAAAAGCCGTACTGCACATTGATAAAAATAATCAAGAGCTGAATAGCTAGTTCATTATCTAGAACCATCGATACTTTTACCCCCACCTTATAGTCGCGCGCAGGTACCAACTATCCAATGGGCGAGACGCATTTATATTTTGTCAGCAGAATCAATCGAACCCTTTATCGTAGCATAGTATTTATACGATACGATTACGAAAGGCGTTCTTTAACCAAGATTGGCTCCGATATCAAAAATCAACACGTCCCATAATTCAAAATATTACGTATAAAAGATTAAAAAGAATGACACAAAGGGCTTACAGAGCATTAGCCCCGTATTTAAAAAGCTGAATCAGATCACGGGTGATGACGAACAGACTTCGTCAGAAATTTCTGTAGTTACTGAAAGTGAAATTACCCCACCTACCCCGAGTCTGACCTACCCGATTTTCGAGCGTGACGAGTGAATCTCTTGTCGAGTGTCCTACTCCTACTAGTTCAACTGAATCTTGTGATCCTCCTGGGCCATCTTTTCTCAAGTCAAAGGGGTATGCAGAGAATATGCCACATGGATAAGGACCTCGCATAGGCAGACATGGAAGCGCTTGTGGACATGCTCAAAGGACAAAAAAAAAAAAATGTCTTTTTAAATGATTAAATTACAGTAGTAAAAACATGTTCTGAGCAATAAAACCTTCAAAGTTGTTTTTTTATATATATACCATACTGATTATTGAATTTAGAATTTTTCCCAATTTAGTAAAATTGCCGCTAAATTTTCCAAATTGAAAAGGTAGAGGTACCTTTAAAAAAAGGTAAAAAAATCAATGGGGCCTGACACATCATTAAACTGCATCTCAGGGCCTGACACATCATAAACTGCATCTCAGGGCCTGAAACACCAGAAACTGCATTTCAGGGCTTGAAACACCATAAACTGCATCTCAGGGCCTGAAACACAATAAACTGCATCTCAGGGCCCAGTGATTTTTTTTTGGTTACTTTTACCGCCGAATATCAGCACTTTCCCCTAGCAAAAATCGACTGTATTTTCCCAAAAAAACGTCATATTTTCCCAATCCAAAGTAATAATTTCCCAATCAAAAGGTTCAATAAAAATATTAAATTTACACTTTAAGTATTGGTATTAAAAAGAACTTTCCGTGAAGCGTATTACATTTTAATTTTTGCGAAAACCGATATTGTCGTACTATCAGGTTGGGGTAAAAGCCGTACTGCACATTGATAAAAATAATCAAGAGCTGAATAGCTAGTTCATTATCTAGAACCTTCGATACTTTTACCCCCACCTTATAGTCGCGCGCAGGTACCAACTATCCAATGGGCGAGACGCATTTATATTTTGTCAGCAGAATCAATCGAACCCTTTATCGTAGCATAGTATTTATACGATACGATTACGAAAGGCGTTCTTTAACCAAGATTGGCTCTGATATCAACAATCAACACGTCCCATAATTCAAAATATTACGTATAAAAGATTAAAAAGAACGACACAAAGGGCTTACAGAGCATTAGCCCCGTATTTAAAAAGCTGAATCAGATCACGGGTGATGACGAACAGACTTCGTCAGAAATTTCTGTAGTTACTGAAAGTGAAATTACCCCACCTACCCCCAGTCTGACCTACCCGATTTTCGAGCGTGACGAGTGAATCTCTTGTCGAGTGTCCTACTCCTACTAGTGCAACTGAATTTTGTGATCCTCCTGGGCCATCTTTTCTCAAGTCAAAGGGGTATGCAGAGAATATGCCACATGGATAAGGACCTCGCATAGGCAGACATGGAAGCGCTTGTGGACATGTTCAAAGGACAAAAAAAAAAAAATGTCTTTTTAAATGATTAAATTACAGTAGTAAAAACATGTTCTGAGCAATAAAACCTTCAAAGTTTTTTTTTTTATATATATACCATACTGATTATTGAATTTAGAATTTTTCCCAATTTAGTAAAATTGCCGCTAAATTTTCCCAATTGAAAAGGTAGAGGTACCTTTAAAAAAAGGTAAAAAAATCACTGGGGCCTGACACATCATTAAACTGCATCTCAGGGCCTGACACATCATAAACTGCATCTTAGGGTCTGAAACACCAGAAACTGCATTTCAGGGCTTGAAACACCATAAACTGCATCTCAGGGTCTGAAACACCAAAAACTGCATTTCAGGGCTTGAAACACCATAAACTGCATCTCAGGGCCTGAAACACAATAAACTGCATCTCAGGGCCCAGTGATTTTTTTTTGGTTACTTTTACCGCCGAATATCGGCACTTTCCCCTAGCAAAAATCGACTGTATTTTCCCAAAAAAACGTCATATTTTCCCAATCCAAAGTAATAATTTCCCAATCAAAAGGTTCAATAAAAATATTAAATTTACACTTTAAGTATTGGTATTAAAAAGAACTTTCCGTAAGCGTATTACATTTTAATTTTCGCGAAAACCGATATTGTCGTACTATCAGGTTGGGGTAAAAGCCGTACTGCACATTGATAAAAATAATCAAGAGCTGAATAGCTAGTTCATTATCTAGAACCATCGATACTTTTACCCCCACCTTATAGTCGCGCGCAGGTACCAACTATCCAATGGGCGAGACGCATTTATATTTTGTCAGCAGAATCAATCGAACCCTTTATCGTAGCATAGTATTTATACGATACGATTACGAAAGGCGTTCTTTAACCAAGATTGGCTCCGATATCAACAATCAACACGTCCCATAATTCAAAATATTACGTATAAAAGATTAAAAAGAACGACACAAAGGGCTTACAGAGCATTAGCCCCGTATTTAAAAAGCTGAATCAGATCACGGGTGATGACGAACAGACTTCGTCAGAAATTTCTGTAGTTACTGAAAGTGAAATTACCCCACCTACCCCGAGTCTGACCTACCCGATTTTCGAGCGTGACGAGTGAATCTCTTGTCGAGTGTCCTACTCCTACTAGTTCAACTGAATCTTGTGATCCTCCTGGGCCATCTTTTCTCAAGTCAAAGGGGTATGCAGAGAATATGCCACATGGATAAGGACCTCGCATAGGCAGACATGGAAGCGCTTGTGGACATGTTCAAAGGACAAAAAAAAAAAATGTCTTTTTAAATGATTAAATTACAGTAGTAAAAACATGTTCTGAGCAATAAAACCTTCAAAGTTTTTTTTTTATATATATACCATACTGATTATTGAATTTAGAATTTTTCCCAATTTAGTAAAATTGCCGCTAAATTTTCCCAATTGAAAAGGTAGAGGTACCTTTAAAAAAAGGTAAAAAAATCACTGGGGCCTGACACATCATTAAACTGCATCTCAGGGCCTGACACATCATAAACTGCATCTCAGGGCCTGAAACACCAGAAACTGCATTTCAGGGCCGGAAACACAATAAACTGCATCTCAGGGCCTGACACATCATTAAACTGATTCTCAGGGCCTGACACATCATAAACTGCATCTCAGGGCCTGAAACACCAGAAACTGCATATCAGGGCATGAAACACCATAAACTGTATCTCAGGGCCTGAAACACCATAAACTGCATCTCAGGGCCTGAAACACAATAAACTGCATCTCAGGGCCTGACACATCATTAAACTGCATCCGAGGGCCGGAAACACAATAAACTGCATCTCAGGACCTGACACATCATTAAACTGCATCTCAGGGCCTGACACATCTTAAACTGCATCTCAGAGCCTGAAACTGCATCTCAGGGCCTGAAACACCATAAACTGCATCTCAGGAACACCGGAAACTGCATTTCAAGACCTGAAACACCGGAAACTGTATTTCAGGGTCGGAAACTGCATTTCAGGACCACGACGGAAACGGCATTTCAGGACCTGAAACACCAGAAACTGCATCTCAGGAACTGAAAAACCATCTCAGGGCCTGAAACACTGGAAACTGCATCTTTGGGCCTGTAAACTGCCTCTCAGGGTGTGAAACACGATAAACTGCATCTCAGGACCTGAAACACCATCTCTGGGCCTGAAACACTGGAAACTGCATCTTTGGGCCTGTAAACTGCATCTCAGGGCGTGAAACACGATAAACTCCATTTCAGGACCTAAAACTGAATCTCAGGGCCTGAAACATCGGAAACTGCATTTCAGGGCCTGAAACTGCATTTCTGGACATGAAACACCGGAAACTGCAGTTCAGGACCTGACACACCGGAAACTGCATCTCAGGGTGTGAAACATCAACAAGAGGTCAATGACCTTGAAGCTCTACTGATTGATTTTGATTTCAGGAAGTAGTCGCTACAAACTTGTTTTTTGAAAATATAATTTTAGCAGTGGCGGCCATCTTGAATTTCCGGCCGACCTGAAATTTTACTAGGATCAATTAGACATCAAGAGCAACATTCCTGTGAAGTTTCATGAAAATCCATCACGTAGTTTCAGAGGAGTAGTCGCTACAAGTTTTCATTATATAACTCTATGTAAACAAAGATGGCCGCTGGCAGCCATGTTTAACATCGAATCAAAATGATTTTTGACAAGGACCAACATCATGTCATGCTGATCATTTTAGAAAATGTCCCATATCAATATCACTTAGAGTTTTCAAGAAGTAGTCGCTACAAACGTGTTTTTTAAAAACCCATTTTAAGATTTGGCGGCCATCTTGGATTTCACATCAACATGAATTTTTGCTAGGATCAACTAGACTTCATGGCAACATTTCTGTAAAGTTTCATGAAAATCCATTCAGTAGTTTCAGAGAAGTAGTCGCTACAAAAAAAAGTTTACGGACACACGGACGACGCACCACAGCATAATCTCTGCTGATCTCTGATCAGTCGAGCTAAAAACTGCATCTTAAGGCAGGAAAATGCACCTCAGGGACATCAGAAAAGTGCATCTCAGGGCCTAAAATACTGGAAACTGCATCTTTGGATCTATAACAACAGAAACTGCATCTCAGGGCCTGAAATACCCGAAACTGCATCTCAGGGCCACCAGACACTGGCTATCAAGACCTGAATCATCAGAAACTGCATCTCAGGGCCTGAAACACCAGAAACTGCATCCCAGGGACACTTGAAACTGCATCTCAGGGCCTGACACACATAAACTGCATCTCAGGGCCAACGGAAACTGCATCTCAGGGTGAATCATCAGAAACTGCATCTTAGGGCCTGAAACACTAGAAACTGCATCTTAGTGCATCTTAGTGCATCTAGGTTTCAACAAAATTTCAAAGGGGAAAGGGGTGGGGAGAGAGTTGTTATTGTTCCTGCACTTGTTAATTTAATTATAAATCTGTCGTCAACAACATGTCTGCGAAGTTGCCTACTAGTTCCTAACTCTAAACCCAACTATAACTAGGATTAGGTTTAAGTAATAGAAGCTGTCATAATTATCACGGTCGACGTTGACACATGTACATGTATGATCGTTAACACATTTTCTGGCTCATATTGCAGAATTCTCAATGTCGTATTAAAACAATCCAAAAAAACTCTTCTACACTTTTATTAACTAGAAAACTAATGTCTGTTTATTTAAAAAGATTTAGGCCTCACGAATACCATAAGCAATTATGTTTAAGCCTTCCAGAAATTGCTCACATATCTAGTGCTTAGAACAATAATGTTATCATTGGTACAGGCTAGATTTACTTTTAAACTGTTAATCCCAGCATTTGCAATGCATATTCATTTTAAAAAGTTGGACATCAGCCCTTCTCTCCATCTGAGAATGGCATTAAATGATCTAGAGCTGCGAATGCCATTTAATGATCTAGAGCTGATAATGGCATTGCATGATCTAGAGCTGAGAATGGTATTAACTTATCTAGAGCTGAGAATGGCATTAACTTATCTAGAGTCGAGAATGGCATTAAATGATCTAGAGTCGAGAATGGCATTAAATGATCTAGAGTCGAGAATGGCATTAACTTATCAAGAGCTGAGAATGGCATTAACTAATCTAGAGCTGAGAAAGGCATTAAATGATCTAGAGCTGCGAATGGCATTAAATGATCTAGAGCTAAGAATGGCATTGCATGATCTAGAGCTGAGAATGGCATTAACTTATCTAGAGCTGAGAATGGCATTAACTTATCTAGAGCTGAGAATGACATTAACGTATCTAGACTTGAGAATGGCATTAAATGATCTAGAGATGAGAATGGCAGTACATGATCTAGAGCTTAGAATGGCATTAAATGATCTAGAGCTGAGAATGGCATTAAATGATCTAGAGATGAGAATGGCATTAAATGAATGATATAGAGCTGAGAATGGCAGTACATGATCTAGATCTTAGAATGGCATTAAATGATCTAGAGCTTAGAATGGCATTAAATGATCTAGAGCTGAGAATGGCATTAAATGATCTAGAGTTGAGAATGGCATTAACTGATCTAGAGCTGAGAATGGCATTAAATGATCTAGAGCTTAGAATGTAATTAAATGATTTAGAGCTGAGAATGGCAGTAAATGATCTAGAGCTGAGAATGGCATTAATGATCTACAGCTGAGAATGGCATTACATGATCTAGACCTGAGAATGGCATAAACTGATCTAAAGCTGAGAATGGCATTACATGGTACAGAGCTGAGAATGGTATTAAATGATCTAGAGCTGAGAATGGCATTAAATCATCTAGAGCTGAGAATGGCATTAAATGATCTACAGCTGTGAATGGCATTAAATGACCTAAAGCTGAGAATGGCATTAAATGATCTAGAGCTGAGAATGGCATTAATGATCTAGATCTGAGAATGGCATTTAATGATATAGAGCTTAGCATGGCATTAAATGATATAGAGCTGAGAATGGCATTAAAATAATCTGGAGATGAGAATGGCATTAAATGATCTAGAGCTTAGAATGGCATTAAATGATCTAGAGCTGAGAATGGCATTAATGATATAGAGCTGAGAATGGCATTAAATGATCTAGAGCTTAGAATGGCATTAAATGATGTAGAGCTGAGAATGGCAGTAAATGATCTAGAGCTGAGAATTGCATAAATGATCTGGAGCTGAAAATGGAATTAAGTGATCTAGAACTGAGAATGGCATTAAATGGTCTAGATCTGAGAATGGCATTAAATGATCTAGAGCTGAGAATGGCATTAAATGATCTAGAGCTGAGAATGGCATTAAATGAATGAAATAGAGCTGAGAATGGCAGTACATGATGTAGAGCTTAGAATGGCATTAAATGATCTAGAGGTGATAACGGCATTAAATGATCTAGAGCTGAGAATGACATTAAATGATGTAGAGCTAAGAATGGCAGAGAATGGCATTAAATGATCTAAAGCTAGGAACAGCATTACATGATTTAGAGCTTAGAATGGCAATTAAATAATATAGAGCTGAGAATTGTAGTAAATGATCAAGAGGTGATAATGGCATTAAATGATCTAGAGCTGAGAATGGCATTAATTGACCTAGAGCTGAGAATGGCATTAAATGATACATAGAGCTGAGAATGGCATTAAATGATCTAGAGCTTAGAATGGCATTAAATGATCTAGAGCTAAGAATGGCATTAAATGATCTAGGACTAAGAATGGCATTACATGAGCCGGAGCTTAGAATGGAATTAAATAATATAGAGCTGAGAATGGCATTTAATGATCTAGAGGTGAGAATGGCATTTAATGATCTAGAGCTGAGAATGGCTTTAAATGATCTAAAGCTTAGAATGGCATTAAATGATCTAGAGCTGGGAATGGCATTTACTGATCTAGAGCTGAGAATGGCATTACATTATCTAGAGCTGAGAATGTCATTAAATGATCTAGAGCTTAGAATGGCATTAAATGATCTAGAGCTTAGAATGGTATCAAATGATCTAGAGCTTAGAATGGCATTAAATGATCTAGAGCTTAGAATGGTATCAAATGATCTAGAGCTGAAAACGGCATTAAATCATCTAGAGCCGAGAATGGCATTAAATGATCTACAGCTGTGAATGGCATTAAATGATCTAGGGGTGAGAATGGCATTAAATGATCTAGAGCTTAGAATGGCATTAAATGATGTAGAGCTGAGAATGGCAGTAAATGATCTAGAGCTGAGAATTGCATTAAATGATCTGGAGCTGAAAATGGAATTAAGTGATCTAGAACTGAGAATGGCATTAAATGGTCTAGATCTGAGAATGGCATTAAATGATCTAGAGCTGAGAATGGCATTAAATGATCTAGAGCTGAGAATGGCATTAAATGAATGAAATAGAGCTGAGAATGGCAGTACATGATGTAGAGCTTAGAATGGCATTAAATGATCTAGAGGTGATAACGGCATTAAATGATCTAGAGCTGAGAATGACATTAAATGATGTAGAGCTAAGAATGGCAGAGAATGGCATTAAATGATCTAAAGCTAGGAACAGCATTACATGATTTAGAGCTTAGAATGGCAATTAAATAATATAGAGCTGAGAATTGTAGTAAATGATCAAGAGGTGATAATGGCATTAAATGATCTAGAGCTGAGAATGGCATTAATTGACCTAGAGCTGAGAATGGCATTAAATGATACATAGAGCTGAGAATGGCATTAAATGATCTAGAGCTTAGAATGGCATTAAATGATCTAGAGCTAAGAATGGCATTAAATGATCTAGGACTAAGAATGGCATTACATGAGCCGGAGCTTAGAATGGAATTAAATAATATAGAGCTGAGAATGGCATTTAATGATCTAGAGGTGAGAATGGCATTTAATGATCTAGAGCTGAGAATGGCTTTAAATGATCTAAAGCTTAGAATGGCATTAAATGATCTAGAGCTGGGAATGGCATTTACTGATCTAGAGCTGAGAATGGCATTACATTATCTAGAGCTGAGAATGTCATTAAATGATCTAGAGCTTAGAATGGCATTAAATGATCTAGAGCTTAGAATGGTATCAAATGATCTAGAGCTTAGAATGGCATTAAATGATCTAGAGCTTAGAATGGTATCAAATGATCTAGAGCTGAAAACGGCATTAAATCATCTAGAGCCGAGAATGGCATTAAATGATCTACAGCTGTGAATGGCATTAAATGATCTAGGGGTGAGAATGGCATTAAATGATCTAGATCTGAGAATGGCATTTAATGATCTAGAGCTGAGAATGGCATTAAATGATCTAGATCTGAGAATGGCATTAAATGATCTAGATCTGAGAATGGCAGTAAATGATCTAGAGCTTAGAATGGCTGTAAATAGTCTAGAGCTGAGAATGGCATTAAATGATATAGAGCTTCAGTTGTACATTTTCAATTTCTTTTGTTTTCTTACTTAATATTTGATTCGGTGGTTCCACTACTCCGGCCGATAAAAGGCTCTGGGTATTGTTTAACCACTTATAGGATATGTTGTCTGCTTTTTATACGCAGGCTTCATAACCGCTGCTCCCAACTAAATTCCATTATGTTTATTTCGCTTTTCGGGGCATTTCATTTTATTAGATACTGGGACCATACGCCGTACGACATGGAGAAGACGTATCCTCCATGTCCACCGCCATATGCATGCCATCTTCGGGATGGTTAAAATTTTATGCTGTTGATTTTATGAATATTGAGTTCTGCTCAACCCTGGGCTAAAGGGTGTGAGCGGTAGCTAGCATATTTCACTACCGCTCATGAACAGTCTCAATCAAACCGAGACTGCAATATTTCGTATGTGTCGTGCTCGGCCGTTTCCAAAGGTCCATTATCATACTCTTTTTTTTTTTAATGACATTAAATGATCTAGAGCTTAGAATGGCATTACATGAGCCAGAGCTAAGAATGGAATTAAATAATATAGAGCTGAGAATGGCATTAAATGATCTAGAGGTGAGAATGGCATTAAATGATCTAGAGCTTAGAATGGCATTCAGTGATCTAGAGCTGAGAATGGCATTTAATGATCTAGAGCTGAGAATGGCATTACATGAGCCAGAGCTAAGAATGGAATTAAATAATATAGAGCTGAGAATGGCATTAAATGATCTAGAGGTGAGAATGGCATTAAATGATCTAGAGCTTAGAATGACATTCAGTGATCTAGAGCTGAGAATGGCATTTAATGATCTAGAGCTGAGAATGGCATTAAATGATCTAGAGGTGAGAATGAATGATCTAGAGGTGAGAATGGCATTGAGCTGAGAAGCTAGGTGAGAAACAAGTAAGGGATAGAGTACAAACAAGCTAGATGAGAAACAAGTAAGGGATAGAGTACAAGCAATCTAGTAAGAAACAAGAAATGGATAGAGCCATATATAGTGTGGTATCCCTATCCTTCAAATAATGCATCACACAGTAAACATAAACATTTATATGTGACACCTTGGCAATGCTGTGAACACCATTACACAAGCGAAGTGACTACATACATTAATATGATTACTCACCAAAAAATGCCTGATACAGGATTTGACATTTAGGTTGGGCACAACATGATTTTAGTGGGAGTGCAACTTGGGGTAGGGTGGGGGTGGCTCCACTCCTGCCTGAATCCGCTCCTTTCACAGTGTCCGAGAACTATAATACATAGTAACACTTACTGGTGTTCTACTTCCATCAGGAGCAGCCACATAACTGGAACCTACAATAAGAATGTCTGGGTCATGAATTATGTATGGATATACTTTTACAAAATGCATCAGGTTTTGTTTGCATGCAAGAAGCTTAAATAACAATATTTTACATGGTACCAAATTGCCATAAAAAAAACATGATCTTCACAATTCTGAGGCAAAGAAACTGTTATGCATTTAAACACATTTTTCGAACTGTATGATCCAAATACAAAAGAAAACAAGCCACAAAGCAAATACTTGTTGTTGGTCTATATGGGGGTACTGTGATACTGGTGTGTAAGGAAAACTAAAGCACACCGAGTAAGCAACCACCATTGGCTCTTATATACTGGTAGTCATAGGGATGGCACTGCTGAAAACTGACAGCTCTACCCCGACATTCAAGGCAGTCAATAAACAAGAGGTCAATGACCTTGAAGCTCTACTGATTGATTTTGATTTCAGGAAGTAGTCGCTACAGACTTGTTTTTTGAAAATCTATTTTTAACCGTGGCGGCCATCTTGAATTTCCGTCCAACCTGAAATTTTGCTAAGATCAATAAGACATTAAGAGCAACATTCCTGTGAAGTTTCATGAAAATCCGTCAGGTAGTTTCAAAGAAGTAGTCGCTACAAGTTTTCATTATATAACTCTATGTAAACAAAGCAGCCATGTTTAAGGTCAAATCAAAACAATTTTCGACAAGGACCAACATCATGTCATACTGATCATTTTAGAAAAAGTCCCATATCAATATCTCTTATTGTTTTGAAGAAGTAGTCGCTACAAACTTATTTATTTTAAATCTATTTTTAGCTGTGGCAGCCATCTTGAATTTCCGGCCGACCTGAAATTTTTCTAGGATCAACTAGACATCAAGAGCAACATTCCTGTAAAGTTTCATGACAATCCGCCAAGTAGTTTCAGAGAAGTAGTCGCTACAAGTTTTTACTATATAACTCTATGTAAACAAAGATGGCCGCTGGCAGCCATGTTTAATGTTGAATCAAAACGATTTTTGACTAGGATCAACATCATGTCATGCTGATCATTTTAGAAAAAGTCCCATATCAATATCACTTATAGTTTTTAAGAAGAAGTCGCTACAAACTTATTTTTTAAAAATCTATTTTTAGCTGTGACGGCCATCTTAAATTTCCGGCCGACCTGAAATTTTGATAGGATCAATTAGACATCAAGAGTAACATTCCTGTAAAGTTTCATGACAATCCGCCAAGTAGTTTCAGAGGAGTAGTCGCTACAAGTTTTTACTATATAACTCTATGTAAACAAAGATGGCCGCTGGCAGCCATGTTTAACGTTGAATCAAAACGATTTTTAACTAGGATCAACATCATGTAATGCTGATCATTTTAGAAAAAGTCCCATATCAATATCACTTACAGTTTTCAAGAAGTAGTCGCTACAAACTTATTTTTTAAAAATCTATTTTTAGCTGTGACGGCCATCTTGAATTTCCGGCCGACCTGAAATTTTTCTAGGATCAATTAGACATCAAGAGCAACATTCCTGTAAAGTTTCATGACAATCCACCAAGTAGTTTCAGAGGAGTAGTCGCTACAAGTTTTTACTATATAACTCTATGTAAACAAAGATGGCCGCTGGCAGCCATGTTTAATGTTGAATCAAAACAATTTTTAACTAGGATCAACATCATGTAATGCTGATCATTTTAGAAAAAGTCCCATATCAATATCACTTACAGTTTTCAAGAAGAAGTCGCTACAAACTTGTATTTTAAAACTCTATTTTTAGCTTTGGCGGCCATCTTGGATTTCACATCAACATCAACATGAATTTTTGCTAGGATCAACTAGACTTTATGGGCAACATTTCTGTAAAGTTTCATGAATATCCATCCAGTAGTTTCAGCTGTGAAGTCGCTACAAATAAAAGTTTACGGACAGACGGACAGACGGACACCACGGCATAAGCTCTGCTAATCTCTGATCAGTAGAGCTAAAAACACAGCATACCATACAAACAGACTGGCAATGCCAACATGCCCTCCAGACTATCCAAACAAACAGATTTTCAAGTTCAGTTCATAAATGTAACTTGCTTACCGTAAAAGTGGCCAAAATCTTTGTGGGCTGTAAAAAAAAAAAAGGGCGGGTATTTTTATAACATATATGATCAGACAGAAGAAGAGAATTAGTATGTTTTTTTTGTTTTTTATAAACTGTAGGTACATGTTCATACATCCAGAAGAGCCATATGAAGTTGTGGACTAAGGGCTAATGGTACTTGGCTCAAGGATAAAGGTCACCGCAGCACCATCTTCTGGCCTTCTGGTATCCCGATCAGGCAACCTCTGTTGCAACACTAGCACATTGTCACATGATAAAATGTCACTTGATAAAATGAATTAAATGGTATTTTAGTGTACATTTGAACTTGAACTAAAATGTTGAATAAATGAATGAATTAAATAATTTTTGGGGATTGGACAACCTTAATACAGAACGAAGGATGAAAAGATGACGACAAGGTAGACATTGTGATATAACCAATCTATTAAAATCATATCCTAATTACGCTTTGATGCTCTCCGCTATAGGATCTGACAACACTGCCTTGGAGGTCACGTCAGATCAACCTTTCATCTAATCAATATTCATCAGAAGCTCAACTAAATTCAACCAATGAAATCGCGTGTTTGACTTCAGATGATGTTCGAGTGAACTGAACAAATGAAAATCCACATGAAACACATATATCCGAAAAAAGATAAAATCGCTGTGTGTTAATGCTGTGGACTGCACGATAAATTCTAAGAAATGTAATAAATGCCATGTTTTACATCAAGAAAACAAAGAAAATTAAAGGCGCGGTCATGTGTTTTGAAAATATATATTCTACCGAGCTTATTACGACATTAGTTTTCTAAATAGTAGGTCGTAGTACGTCTGGCCCGCTTAGTTCAATTGATAGCAGAGTCGACTATTGGAGGTACATTTTTTTGTACCGCTATTGAATTCCATCAAACAATCTTGTTTTTTTCCAGTAAATATTCAATAATGGTTGGTGTGTTATGTTTGTCAATGCTATTATTTTGTGTTTTATAAGCTAAAAGTTATGGACATTGTCTCTTTCATACCGAGCATAGACTGCTCCACAGCATTTGACTGAAACTATACCGAGCAATTTTGTAGACTGAAATCTGATTGGCTAATCGTAAGGTCAATCTGGCATGACCTCCAATGCAGTGTTGTCAGATCCTTAGTAATGTAGAGTATCGTAGCGTGATAAAGTGTCTGATTTTAATGAGATTGTGATATAACTTGAAGCAAAATTCTCAGAGGACATTTTCTCTGCTTCCAATGAATAATGGTTCAGTTAACCCTTAGCCTGCAAAGGGCGACTACAATAGCCTTTGCATCCATTGTAAACCCAGACCAGCATGCGAGTAAAAGAGTAACTCGCAGGCTGATCAAGGTTTACAATGTCTGAATCTGGCTGCTCATCAGTAATTTCTCCAAAACACCCCTTTGTAACATAAATGGAATGGTCTAAATTTAAAGAAAGGGCAGTCCATTATACATTCATAGCGGGCTAAGAGTTAAAATTTCTAATTATATAAAACACATACATGATAAATAAGACTCTTTTTTTTTTCAAAGATAGCGCTGAAGAATTTTCCATTTTATACATACCAAAACACTGGGTAGTTACAAGTAACTCTCACCAACCTAAAGTTAAAACAGCAAAAGTTGCCTCCCTTACCTGGTTTGCCATCTGCTGATGTAAACTCGTTTGGGAAGGTTTCCTGCAATATATTGATATGGAATTCTAACACGACCTCCGCAGTTTTTTATATACACAAAGAAGAGAGACAGCTGTATGTTATTCTACGATAAAATACAGCTGTTCCATTAATTCCCCGCGTATATTTCATCCGTTGAAGCGCCGCGTTACATGACGTCACTTGTTAAATATACGTCACGAAGACAAACTCAACAGTAATTTTAATGAAATGTTAATTACAACAAACATGCCATGCTCCCAAACCGTGCACACCCCCGGTATAAACCCATCATATGCATCAGTACATATAACATTAATAAGCATCTTGAACAAGTTGAGAACGTTTGACGTCATACAGCGCAAGCTATATGACGTAAGCAATGACTTAATTGTTTGTCACGTGACTAGTAGTGTATTGAAACGCAGAGCTTTGCATACGGGGCGCCCAATGGAACAGCCTGCAAACATAGCAGCCTGATTACCTTGACCTCCGAGATAACATATAGTGCCCCAACAAAAGCGTAAACAATGGAGTTATTGTTGTGTTAGAATCGAAATAATAAATACGTACCTGTATTTTATCGGTGAATAAAATACAGTTAATCGTTCGGATGCGAGTAATTAAATCACTCGCAACGCACTCGTGATTTAATTACTACGCATCCGAACTCCTAACTGTATTTTATTCACCGATAAAACACAGGTACTCATTTATTATTTCTTAAATAAAATGGGGTTTTACATCCTGTTAACGTATTAAGTTATATTGCGACAGCAGCCTCAAAGGAAGATGAGATGAAGGAGGAAGTATCTCTGAGAAAACACTGAAAGGAAGTCAGACGAGCAGTAAATAGTATATTGCAATGAATGCCAAAAAAATAAGGATTGATAACCCCAAAACAAAAGCATTTTAAAGATTTCAAACGGGTTGAATTGAATTATTGTTTAAATGCTCTTTAGAGATGCTCCAAGAGAGAGGATGACGACACAAACTTATAATTCGGGGCGCTTGCTTGAGCCAAAGGTTTTCCAGCAATTTTAACAATTATAGATCACTGGAACTGGAATTTTTAGTGGTAAATAAAAATATTTTAGTTTTAAAAATCAGTTGAGAAATAAATATTTTACAGCCAAAATGCTTTTCAGATTGGACTTTTCCCATGTAAACTCCTTGTTGCTGGAACAGCAGAAAATTAAGGAAACTCAAATAACTTCAGTTAGCTTTAATATTTTGCTAGAAAACTTGCAGAGTGTCTTAATTTATGTTTATTTAACACATTAAAACCACTTCTTTTATTTAATAATAAAAAAACACACTAATTTTTCATTAAAAAAAAAAGCCCAATCAAAAACAACCTTCGCACGTGAAATTTTTATTTCTCTACCGATTTTGAAAAGTAAGTTTTTTTATTTACCAATAAAATGTCCTTTTCACTGATATACGACTTATTTAGTTTTAAAGTTGAATTGTGTCTGAAAAGTCCGAAAAACCTTTGGCTAAGTGCCCCAAGCAATACTCCGGGATAACCCTACTCCTCGTCTTGAACAGATTTCCCTGGAGGTACGGTGATTGATTTCCTGCCTGTTTCATTCTTTGGGGTTCAGGAGAACTAGTTCCGACAAAGTTTGTGTATCAAAACTTAGTAACTCAAGCTAAAATGATTCGACTAGAACAACGACATGCGCAACAAGGCTTGGTACTGATAATCCCAAGTTTGGTTGAAATCCTCCAAGGTTCAAAAGAACTAGTCTGGACAAAGTTTCTGACTAACAGACAGACGGACTATGTCTCCACATTCACTTCGTGAAGGAAGATATAAATCCACTATTTTTTTTAACAATCAAGGGAAGTAACTGTCGAACACTATCGTCAATAATGCTCATTGTTAAAATCTTATGGAAACAAACTTTCATGTTAAATTTCATGAAAATATGAAACCGTTTACTTATGTTATAATGTTCACAACAACTACCTTATGGGCAGACAGACGACAGATGAACGACGTGGTAGAGCGCCAAACTCCAGATTAAGAGGTCGTTTGTTCGATCCTCGACGTGGCCACGTTATTTATCCTTGAGCAAGATAACTAATCCACATTGCTTAGTACTGGTTCTACCCAGGAAGCCATCGTGAGTGATTAATCTAAGTTGCAAGAACGTGTTTCACAATCGATGTAAAATAAATATGTTTAAACTAAACCCTGGCCAAGTTCACTAGAGTTCACTTTGAGTCTGATTTACCAGAATTTGTCCAGACAGAGGTCTGCATAGTATAAAGTAAAATGCAAGGCAGTGCCTGTTCAGCATGTTGACCTGCTCTGCCATTTCATTTAAGCAATACTGAAGCAACAGCTACTGATGAAACACAAAATATTTGAGCATATTTTTTTATGTTTACACATTTTATAGAGACTATCTATATGCTATAATGTAAAACAAGTTCATTTTTTTCTGCTTGATAGGTTTTTAGAATTTTGACAAGAGGAGATCTGGAGACAATCCCTAATAAACAGGGTACAAGCATTTCAAAATTCGTTCGATTTTATTGTCCCAAGAAGAGCTAAGGCCTGGATGGATGGTCCATTCTCTTTCTCCTTTTGTCCTTAGCTCTACTTTTGAGAGAACTGAACACTACTTTGTGATTGTAGAAGATTAATAGCATACCGTTCCCACTCTGTTGATGGCACATGTGAAGTAACTGTTAGCTATGGCAGCATTTCGGGCCTCTATGGGCCACATGGGCTCACTGAAATGTAGACAATAAGTGAAGTAACTGTTAGCTATGGCAGCATTTCGGACCTCTATGGGCCACATGGGCTCACTGAAATGAAGACAATAAGTGAAGTAACTGTTAGCTATGGCAGCATTTTGGGCCTCTATGGGCCACATGGGCTCACTGAAATGTAGACAATAAGTGAAGTAACTGTTAGCTATGGCAGCATTTTGGGCCTCTATGGGCCACATGGGCTCACTGAAATGTAGACAATAAGTGAAGTAACTGTTAGCTACGGCAGCATTTCGGGCCTCTATAGGCTTAAATGAATGAGGATTTATGTTGGTTGAATCACATTTTAGGTTCAATTTGCACATATATAACTCCAAGGTCATAGGAAAGGAAAACAAAACTGGTTTGATCAAGATTTGAGAACTGACATTAAACAGTACCAATCCCTTTTTCCGACTTCTGTACCAAACATAATTTACTTATAGTTTATTAATCAACCCCAGCTAGCTGAGGCAAAATGAATGATTTTGTTACGATTCTTCATTTAGAAAGAGAACTTTTTTCTGCACTGTTTATGGCATGGGTATGAATTCAAGGGACATATGGCAAGCTCAATTTTTTCAAAAAGTCGCGACGTCCCGTTAGTTTTCTACATAATTTGCGTTTGTTCCATTAATATTAATTATAAACATAGTATGAAGCAATTTGTATTTGCATATTTCTAACTGTTGATTATATTTTAACAAAAAATATATTGAAACGTATGGTAGAATAAGAAGGAACAAGAGGTCAATGACCTTGAAGCTCTACTGATTGATTTTGATTTCAGGAAGTAGTCGCTACAAACTGTTTTTTTGAAAATCTATTTTTAGCCGTGGTGGCCATCTTGAATTTCCGGCCGACCTGAAATTTTGCTAGGATCAATAAGACATCAAGAGCAACATTCCTGTGAAGTTTCATGAAAATCAGTCAGGTAGTTTCAGAGGAGTAGTCGCTACAAGTTTTCATTATATAACTCTATGTAAACAAAGATGGCCACTGGCAGCCATGTTTAACGTCGAATCAAAATAATGTTCGACTTGAATAACCATCATGTCATGCTGATCATTTTAGAAAAAGTCCCATATCAATATCACTTATAGTTTTCAAGAAGTAGTCGCTACAAAGTTGTATTTTGAAAATCTATTTTTAGCCATGGCGGCCATCTTGAATTTCCGGCCGACCTGAAATTTTGCTAGGATCAATTAGACATCAAGAGCAACATTCCTGTGAAGTTTTATGAAAATCCGTCAAGTAGTTTCAGAGAAGTAGTTGCTACAAGTTTTCATTATATAACTCTATGTAAACAAACATGGCCACTGGCAGCCATGTTTAATGTCGAATCAAAATAATGTTCGACTTGAATAACCATCATGTCATGCTGATCATTTTAGAAAAAGTCCCATATCAATATCACTTATAGTTTTCAAGAAGTAGTCGCTACAAACTTGTATTTTGAAAATCTATTTTTAGCCATGGCGGCCATCTTGAATTTCCGGCCGACCTGAAATTTTGCTAGGATCAATTAGACATCAAGAGCAACATTTCTGTGAAGTTTCATGAAAATCCGTCAAGTAGTTTCAGAGGAGTAGTCGCTACAAGTTTTCATTATATAACTCTATGTAAACAAAGATGGCCACTGGCAGCCATGTTAAATGTCAAATCAAAATAATGTTCGACTCGGATAACCATCATGTCATTCTGATCATTTTAGAGAAAGTCCCATATCAATATCACTTATAGTTTTCAAGAAGTAGTCGCTACAAACTTATTTTTTAAAAATTTATTTTTAACTGTGGCAGCCATCTTGAATTTCTGGCCAATCTGAAATTTTGATAGGATCAATTAGACATTAAGAGCAACATTCCTGTAAAGTTTCATGAAAATCCGCCAAGTAGTTTCAGAGGAGTAGTCGCTACAAGTTTTTACTATATAACTCTATGTAAACAAAGATGGCCGCTGGCAGCCACGTTTAACGTCGAATCAAAACGATTTTTAATAAGGACCAACATCATGTCATGCTGATCATTTTAGAAAAAGTCCCATATCAATATCACTTATAGTTTTCAAGAAGTAGTCGCTACAAACTTGTATTTTGAAAATTTATTTTTAGCCGTGGCAGCCATCTTGAATTTCCGGCCGACCTGAAATTTTGCTAGGATCATTTAGACATCAAGAGCAACATTCCTGTGAAGTTTCATGAAAATCCGTCAAGTAGTTTCAGAGGAGTAGTCGCTACAAGTTTTCATTATATAACTCTATGTAAACAAAGATGGCCGCTGGCAGCCATGTTTAACGTCAAATCAAAACGATTTTCGACAAAGACCAACATCATGTCATGCTGATCATTTTAGAAAAAGTCTCATATCAATATCACTTCAGTTTTCAAGAAGTAGTCGCTACAAACTTGAATTTAAAAAATCTATTTTTAGCTTTGGCGGCCATCTTGGATTTCACATCAACATGAATTTTTGCTAGGATCAACTAGACTTCATGGGCAACATTTCTGTAAAGTTTTATGAATATCCATCCAGTAGTTTCAGAGGAGTAGTCGCTACAAATAAAAGTTAACGGACGGACGGACAGACGGACAGACGGACGGACAGACGGACGGACGGACGGACGCCGCACCACGGCATAAGCTCTGCTGATCTCTGATCAGTAGAGCTAAAAATGAAAATTCAAAATTACCTTTAATTATATGAACGCAGGTTTGAAATCAAAATGATACTGAATTAATACATTGAGACGCTGATTTAAATGCTTGATAAAAACTTCAAAATTGCCATGTGTCCCTTTAAAGAGTAATGCAACATGGTTTGTTACCAAATATTTATCTGAAAGTGCATGGAATAATGAATAAGGTTACATGAATTATGTCCCCTGTTCATTTTAGATCTCATCCAGACTGGTTTATTTACTTGAACATTTACTTGAATATTTAACACTTTGGAAAAGTTCCAACATAGATTGCTTTACTACCCATGCCTTGTAGGGATAAAGAACATCTCACTAAAAATCTGAAATGACCTCTGTGATCATCAAGGATGATTTGCATCTGATAATTTCAACATGAACCATAAATTGTTTGTTTTATGCCAACACTTACCTGAGAGCTCCGACTGTGGCAGACGGATTGAAGACGATCTCAGCACCATTCACGCCATACATCATCCAGTTCTGAGGATGGTGACGGCCATAGCAGATATTGATGGCTATCTTTCCTACAAATAAAAAAAAAAAACGTGGAAATTCCACAAAAAACAGGTTTTCCATTTGAAATGCTGTAATAGTACTGGAAAGATAAAAATGAAGTAACAAAAGGCAAGTTTCGTTCCAATATCTCATTCCCAACTAAAGTTATTGAGCGGAAACCGTTTTTCTATTTTTAGTAACAATGACCTTGACTTTGACTGCAGTGACCCCAAATGCAATCCCAAACAGCTACCTACACAGCAATTTTCATTCTAATATCTCATTCCTATTTAAGTTAATGAACGTCTTTCTATTTTTAGTAACAGTGACCTTGACCTCAGTGACCCCAAATGCAATTTCAAGCTTCCTTTCCATATAAGGTACCTACACAGACAAGTTTCGTTCCAATATCTTATTCCCAACCCCAGTTATTGAGCGGAAACTAAGAGTTAGACGCGCACGAACGCCCACCCGCTGGCCTGCCAAACGACATACCTCAATTTAATAACCAAATTTTCTTAATAACCAAGGTAGAAATCCTGATTAACAAAACATTGCTTGATGACAGAAGCTGCAAGTATATCTACTATCCAATTCACAAAAAAGTATCAATGGGTTTATATTAATATCAACATATAGTTTACTATTTGATGATTCAATAATTCGAGTAATAAGGGACTCTTTTTTTTTTTAATTCTATTGAAAATGAAGAAATCTTCCAAATATTTTATAAAAGGTGAGTGTTTTCCTTCGTAAACGTCTCTGGGCTGGTTCAGAAAATTATGACAAATGATTAAAGAAAGACTGTTTTATTTTGCTTATAGATTAAGTACCAAGTGTGTGTTATAAGACGTACCGAATTGTGTCTGGAACACTTTGTGTCCTGTGTTGCCCTCCAGGTAGTAGGTGGACTGGAAATACAAAACAAGGTCAAGGTCATATTGACATGACACTTTGGAACTGCCTGACAACTAGAAAATGCATGTATGTATGGAGTTAAGTCACTTTTAACATTGTTTTAGTCATATAAGGCAGTATCTACTTGTAGCAGTGATCAATGCTCAACTTTATAGTCCTGCCACTCTGAAATACCACGCCACAGGCACATGACATGATACCTTACCCAGGCACTCTGAAATACCACGCCACAGGCACATGACATGATACCTTACCCAGGCACTCTGAAATACCATGCCACAGACACACGACATGATACCTTACCCAGGCACTCTGAAATACCATGCCACAGGCACATGACATGATACCTTACCCAGGCACTCTGAAATACCACGCCACAGACACATGACATGATACCTTACCCAGGCACTCTGAAATAAAACGCCACAGGCACATGACATGATACCTTACCCAGGCACTCTGAAATACCACGCCACAGGCACATGACATGATACCTTACCCAGGCACTCTGAAATAAAACGCCACAGACACAGGACATGATACCTTACCCAGGCACATTATACTGGCTCTGAAATACCATGCCACAGGCACATGACATGATACCTTACCCAGGCACTCTGAAATACCACGCCACAGGCACATGACATGATACCTTACCCAGGCACTCTGAAATACCACGCCACAGGCACATGACATGATACCTTACCCAGGCACTCTGAAATAAAACGCCACAGACACACGACATGATACCTTACCCAGGCACATTATACTGGCTCTGAAATACCACGCCACAGACACATGACATGATACCTTACCCAGGCACTCTGAAATAAAATGCCACAGACACACGACATGATACCTTACCCAGGCACATTATACTGGCTCTGAAATACCACGTCACAGACACATGACATGATACCTTACCCAGGCACTCTGAAATACCACGCCACAGGCACATGACATGATACCTTACCCAGGCACATTATACTGGCTCTGAAATACCACGCCACAGACACATGACATGATACCTTACCCAGGCACTCTGAAATAAAATGCCACAGACACACGACATGATACCTTACCCAGGCACATTATACTGGCTCTGAAATACCACGTCACAGACACATGACATGATACCTTACCCAGGCACTCTGAAATACCACGCCACAGGCACATCATACTGGCGCTGCGCCGACCAGTCCTAGCTGTATATGCTGAGCGTCAAGCAAGGGAGCTACTAGTATAATTTTTAGAAAGACTTTGGTGTGACCTGACCGGGAATCGAATCCATAAACTGATGCATGCATGGACAAAACAGAGCATAGTAATATAAGGACTTCGAGGTTGCTGAAAAATGCTTTAATTTTGTTTGTTTTAGGTTTGATTATGTCCTAACTGATTTCTAGATCAGAAGGTCAGTCACAGTGGTGAACTTCAAGAGACCTTGAAGGTCAAAGGTCATAGTGAATTCAACATGACACTGAAAATCTTTTTGCACATTATCTCAAGTTTTACATGACCTACATTTGTACAATTTATTACGATGTTTATGTGCAAATCTCTTCAATGAAAATTGGAAAATGTTGACAATCATGTGCAGTATCTACATATCTCTTGCTTGTACATAGGCAAACTTGCCACATATGAAAATCATATGGAAATTGTTTCATATGATTTTCATATGTGGCAAGATTGCCTGTATACAGTATAATCTTCATGTTCAAATCTCCTAGGAAATTTGAAAGTTTTTAACATACAAATCATGTGCAGTATATTTTATTTTGTATAAACAATTTGTCATTACTATTCCCGACTCACTAAACTGTAAGCAAAGTCACTAGAGCTTCTGAATCCAACTGATCAGAGAGAACACAAACAGAATACCTCGTTAAAGTCTCCCACTCTGGGAATGTGGTTCTTCCTGGACTTCCCCAGAACTGCCCCAGTGTTGGATATCACCACTAGAATGGAAGCATACCAGACAATAAATGATTGACGGTTAATATTTTTCCAATCATGGTGGTCACAAGGATGCCACTAAATGATAAGGTTACCGGTAAGTATAACAAGAGGTCAATGACCTTGAAGCTCTACTGATAGATTTTGATAGCTAGATCAGCATTCCTGTGAAGTTTCATAAAAATCTGTCAAGTAGTTTCAGAGGAGTAGTCGCTACAAGTTGAAGTTTTTACTATATAACTCACGGTAAACAAAGATGGCCACTGGCAGCCATGTTTAATGTTGAATCAAAATAATTTTCGACAAGGATCAACAACTTGTCATGCTGATCATTTCAGAAAAAGTCCCATATCAATATCACTTACAGTTTTCAAGAAGTAGTCGCTACAAACTTTTTTTAAAAAATCTGTTTATAGCCATGGCGGCCATCTTGAATTTCCGGCCGAACTAAACAATTTCTGGGATCAATGAGACATCAAGAGCAACATTCCTGTGAAGTTTCATAAAAATTTGTCAAGTAGTTTCAGAGGAGTAGTCGCTACAAGTTTTTACTATATAAATCTATGTCAACAAAGATGGCGGCTAGCGGCCATGTTTAAAGTAGCATCGAAATAAATTTCGACAAGGATCAACATCATGTCATGCTGATCATTTTAGAAAATGTCCCATATCAATATCACTTACAGTTTTCAAGAAGTAGTCGCTACAAATTTATTTATTTTAAATCTATTTTTAGCCGTGGTGGCCATCTTGAATTTCCGGCCAGCCTGAAATTTTTCTAGGATCAACTAGACATCAAGAGCAACATTCCTGTGAAGTTTCATGAACATCCGCCAAGTAGTTTCAGAGGAGTAGTCACTACAAGATTTTACTATATAACTCTATGTAAACAAAGATGGCCACTGGCAGCCATGTTTAACGTCAAATCAAAATTATGTTCGACTAGGATCAACATCATGCCATGCTGATCATTTTAGAAAAAGTCCCATATCAATATCACTTATAGTTTTCAAGAAGTAGTCGCTACAAACTTGTTTTTTTTGAAAATCTATTTTTAGCCGTGGCGGCCATCTTGAATTTCCGGCCGAACTGAAGTTTTGTTAGGATCAATTAGACATCAAGAGCAACATTCGTGTGAAGTTTCATGAAAATCCGTCAAGTAGTTTCAGAGGAGTAGTCGCTACAAGTTTTCATTATATAACTCTATGTATACAAAGATGGCCACTGGCAGCCATGTTTAACATCGAATCAAAACGATTTTTGACACGGACCAACATCATGTCATGCTGATCATTTTAGAATAAGTCCCATATCAATATATCTTATAGTTTTCAAGAAGTAGTCGCTACAAACTTGTATTTTAAAAATCTATTTTTAGCTTTGGTGGCCATCTTGGATTTCGCATCAACATGCATTTTTGCTAGGATCAACTAGACTTCATGGGCAACATTTCTGTAAAGTTTCATGATTATCCATCCAGTAGTTTCAGAGGAGTAGTCGCTACAAATAAAAGTTTACGGACGGACGGACGGACGGACGCCGCACCACGGCATAAGCTCTGCTGATCTCTGATCAGTCGAGCTAAAAATAAATATTAGACAAAATAAACCAGTATTTACAGAACTAATGTAAATCCAAGATGAAGATATAGTCCTGGAGACACCTGGAGAGCCTACATGTCCACTTGCAACATCAAGTCGAGGAATGGAACAGGGTATGCATCAAGGTGAAGCAATTTGGACACCCTGTGATGATCATAATAACAATGAATGATACCGAAACCACATACAACTAGAACTATCACTGAAGGTGATGAATACCCCCGCTTAAATACCAAGTCAAACAAAGGGCCATAATTCTGTAATAAATTAGGCAATCAACAATGGGTGATGCAGAGAACATAAGGCTATCAGTTGTTATGTTTATATGAAGTTTGGGAACAACCCATTCAAAACTGTTTGAGGAATGCAAGTAATAAGAAGAAAAGTGGAAATTCCACGAAAACCAGGTTTTCCGAGCGGAAACCGTTTTTCTATTTTTAGTAACAGTGATCTTAACCTTGACCTCAGTGACCTCAAATGCAATCCTAAGCTTCCTTTCCATATAAGGTACCTACACAGCAAGATTCGTTCCAATATATCATTCCCAACTAAAGTTACTGAGCAGAAACCATTTTTCTATTTTTAGTAACAATGACCTTGACCACAGTGACCCCAAATGCAATCCCGAACTTCCTTTTGATATAAGCTACCTACACAGCAACATTCATTCTAATATCTCATTCCTTACTTAAGTTATTGAGCGGAAACTGTTTTTCTATTTTTAGTAACAGTGACCTTGACCCCAGTGACCCCAAATCCAATCACAAACTTTATCGAGCGAGATGTATGTTTTACCTGCAGTATTAGCCAGAACTTCACCATGATTGTCGTCCCTCTCTAATATCGGTGAGATTATCACCATGTTATATTTCTTGGCAAGCTGAAATAAGTATAAAATAATTGCTGAAGCAGCTTATCATAAACCATTACAAGTTTTTCTGTTTTTTTTCCAAAATATTAAAAACATTTTGTGTAATTTAAAAACTGAAAAGTCACTCCAAGCCAATACATTTCTTGTTATCACACAAATGATATGACACCGAAATTCTAAAATATGTACAGTGCTGTAATGTACCTCTTGCAAACTGACAACAAAGTGTCACCCCTTAAGGTGTAGTGTGTTTTACTTACCTCTTGCAGCAGTTTAGTTGTAGGTCGGTCTTCTGCTGACTCAGCAAACTGACAGAAAGGTTCAAATGAAGTGTTTCACTTACCTCTTGCAGAAGTTTAGTTGTAGGCCCATCTTCTGCCGACTCAGCAAACTGACACCAAGGGTGCTTCTCTCTGGTGCAGAATGCAAATGGCATAGCTGAAAGAATAGATAAATTTAATACTTAAGATTTTTTTCAAAAATCAGCTTTTTTTTCCTTCAAAAATCAGCAAATGAAACAAACCAAGCAATCATGTTTAATTCTACAAGAATTAGCTTTCCCTATTATGTACAGCAATTAGGATTTTTATTCTATTAACCTACTGAGGTCCCATTTTAGAATATTTATAGATTTGTTAACCCACCCTATGTTATAATATTTATTCTAGTATAATTGGTAACAAACAAAGGGACTTTAGATTTGTTAACCCACCCTATGTTATAATATTTATTCTAGTATAATTGGTCCCACAAACAAAGGGACTTAACCTTCAATCCGTCACTTAAGCATGGATAGATTGGTCTCATATGGCAATTGGCCTTATACAATGTGTACATCACCAGCAAGCGTATACACTTACTCCAAGCCTCCTGCATACAGAGGATATTGACGCCACATTTCGCTGCAGCGCTGGCAATGTCTGAGATTCTAGTGTGGAGTGAGTCTCTCTGCAAAAGACAAAACAAACATCTTAAAATGACTACAATAGATAGTATTTTACACATCGCTGAACACATAGACAATCCACCTTGGAGGAGATGGCACATGAAGCAATGATAGTCCTCCTCCAGACATGCCATAAGATGCCTTCATGCCAAAACGGCCCACGCTTGCACGTTATTATTAAATAAGAAAATCTTCAAAAAATTCACCACTAGTTATGAATCGAAAATGCCATTCAAATTACTAAAAAATATTTTTCCATCTCAGCTACAGGCTTGACAAAAAATATCCGAAAATACATCAGAACATAGTAAATTCAAGTTTCCAAAATCAGAATTTTTCGAGAGGAGGGTGAAAACCGCAAAACAGATGTAAGTGTGTATGAAGTTGTATGAAACTGTATGGCTTTTGGTATCTGAGAAACTGAGTTAATAAAAAACTTCAATGTAAAACTTCAATGTAAATTAACAAAGTGCCAAAGGTAGGTCAAAGTAATTCATATTGACCCATTTTCATTGGAAAATATCGCTGTCATGTACATGTAGTTATCAACATTTGTAAAGTCTGAAAGCTCTAAGGCATCTGGTGTTGGAGAAATGGACTGAACAAAAAACTTTGATGTAAAAAATTTGAATGAAAAACTTTGATGTTAACAAAGTGTAAAAAGTAGGTCAAGGTCATTTATATTGACCTGATTCGGGTAGGAACATATTGCTGCCATCTACATGTAAGTGTGTACGAAGTTTGAAAACTGTACAGCTTTTGGTATCTGAAAAATTGACGTAATAAAAAACTTAAATGTAAAGACGGGACGTACGGAAACGGACGTACGGACGGGACGTACGTCTGGGCAAGGGTAACTTGCCTGCATAAAAAGTAAATAAGCAGTACAAAAATGAACAGGATTTCTCAGAAAATTGTGTTTGCTTCCATATATGGAGTTGGGGATGCGCGCGCATATTGCCGCATAATAAATTATTAAAAAAATAACTGTTATGACATCTTATTTCTATCACACTTCAGTGGACACAGTTAAAATATATTGTGATAATATATTTTAAACAAAGAGAGGCAACTCGTACAAGGTGTATCCGTTTGATTTACACAGAGTTACCCATTGTTATAGTGTATATTGCCGTCGTAGAAAATATTGCATTGACGTTACGTTAAATGATAGAACAATGCAAACATACAATTTTTACAATGACTTTGTTGAATAGAATTGCAAACGTTTTTAATTCATAAAATTGTACTGTGTCATGACCTAGCTGAATCTATCACTCGATAAAAAACATGACAGAAACTGGGCTTGTAAACAAACTGATTTCTCAGTTTGAGTCTATTTATAAAAAGGTCACGTGCTACTTCGATAATTTATAAAACAAAATTCTTTGGTGTGAAATTTCCAGGAAGAGTTAACCTTTAGAATAGAAAGTAGAGTAAAAATTGGTAGGATACATAGATTTGTCTGGAAAATTAGTTTATGTTTATCTAGGCAAGGCAGCATTTCACTTCAACAACATTTCACATTTTTGTGGATAGTAAAATATAAAATCATACAATACCAACAGTTGTAAAATTTACTATCAAAAGAAATATACTTCGACTGGACGAGTGGATTTTTTCAAGCCTAGTACCAGAGGGAGTTTCTCTCACATACTCCAGAACACCCAAAATTGGTATTTTTTCCATGTTTGAGATAATAAAAATGTGTTATAATGTTTATATGTAAGTCCTATTCACTATGATTTCACATGATTTAGGTAATTATTTCCTACAACATACCTGTTGGAGCACTGGTGCATCTGTAGGCAGGATTATCTTATTCTGTATGGCGCCAACACGGATCACGCGCGGGGGACGCACTTCCTCTCGATCGGCACCAAAACTATAACCCTGGATCTCAAAATCTTTCTCATCTGCTTCCCCTAATACACCAGCTGGTAGATCTAGCTTCCTGAAAGAATGAGTTATTAGGAGTTTAACTTCTATATTAACAAGCTTTCAATCATATCACAACCGTGTCTACTTGAAGCAGTGAACTCAATGCTCAATTTTAAAGTGCTGCCTCACTGGAATACTAAACCATAGACACAAGATATACCCCACCCACTGGCACCCAGTTACATTATACCGACACCGGACCGACCAGTCCTAGCACCACCCTTTATATGCTGAATGTCAAGCAAGGGAGCTACTAGTACCATTTTTAATGGTGAGACCCAGCAGGGATCGAACCCACAAAACCGCCTGCATGCAAGGCGGATGCTCGGCCACTAAGTCAATGCCGTGGTATTTTCTGTAAGAAAGTGAGATGGTACGATGGTCACCATATGTGACAGGTGGATTTTCTCCAAGTCCTCCAGCACACAAAATAGTTAAATATATTTACATACACACATGTGCATACACACAGAACAGGTATCCTTCCACATTGTGGCCATCACTTGCTACCATCTGCATGGTTGGTTCAAAAGCTCACGTGAGTTTATCTTAATTGTTATATGTATCTTGGCGACTATAAATAAAGATTATTATTAGTATGGGGCGCCGTTTTACTATTTATTCAGTATTTTGTGACATCAAGAATTCAAGAAATAGACTGATTTTTTAATATCAAGAAATACATTTTTTGATATCAAGAATTTGATTAATTGATATCCAGAAATGATGATATCCAGAAATCAACTGATTTCTTGATATCAAAAAAATCGAATTTTTGATATCACAAAATACATTTCTTGATATCAAAAAATATAATTCTTGATATCAAAAAATCAGTATAATTCTTCAAAAAAATAATTCTTGATATCAAAAATAATTCTTGATATTACGAATTCGATTTTTTGATATCACAAAATACATTTCTTGATATCAAAAAATATAATTCTTGATATCAAAAAATCAGTATAATTCTTAAAAAAAAAAAAAAAATTGATATCAAAAAATAATTCTTGATATCACAAATTCGATTTTTTGATATCACAAAATTCATTTCTTGATATCAAAAAATATACTTCTTGATATCAAAAAATCAGTATAATTCTTGATATCAAAAATTATTTTTTTCTGATATCAAGTTTTTCGATACATTTCTTGATATCAAAAAATAATTCTTGATATCACAAAATACTGAATAAATAGTAAAACGGCGCCCCATATATTAGTACCTATTATACACACTCAAACAGTATACTTTAGCATGTATACCATATTTCACTCTTTATTGCTCTATTCATCTACACTAAAAATATTACATTATTCCAAAAGCCTGGATTTGGGTTCTTAACGAAAAAGAAGCAGGATGGGGATGCCATGCCACCCCATAAAACTGCCCTTAAACAATTCTGATGATTCTATATTATACATAATTATGTCTCTACAAATGCTAACAGTCAGTACAATATACTAACTTTTGTTCTCTCATTATTCAAAATGTATCGCATTCAATTCTGAAGCCATCAACCTGGTCTACGAGTGACCCAGTTTTGAGATAATGACTGCTCCATAGTACATGTGTGTGTGTGTGCTTGCAATCTTTGATATTTACTTTGTGAACAACTGCCATAAATGCTATTCTGAATGAAATTTACACTGGGCAGATAAGGAGTCCACCTACAACATTTATGTCCATTTTATCTGTAGCACACAAAATAGTTAAATGCTAAATCACTTGATTTTACATACATACATGTGCATACACACTGAACAGGTATGTCTCTAGGAATTTCTTAGGTCAGAGCCAATTGATTTCTCTTGGTTGACCTTGGTTTGTACAGTGTCAAAAGGTCAAGCAATGTTTCCTGTTTTTCTTATTACCAAATGATAGATTACTAGTATTCCAATTAAAAGTATTTCATATAATGATCTAAAGCATTTAAAACAAAATCAAAAAGACTTTGGGTACTTTATTTAAAGATGAATACAGACTATTTAACATATAAGGAGAGAATAAAAAACTGTTCCAAGAAGCTTGGAATGAAAATGGATGCATAAAAAGTGAAAAGTCACGAAGCCACACAATGCTTTGTAATATGAATTGATTAATTTATGCAAAATCAGGAAGCAGTATTCATGAAACTTCATCAACTTGGTGCAATAATGCAAAAAGAAAATATATAAGTCTATTGCACTTATTGAGTTATTGCACTATAAAGAAACATTGAAAACGTGTCAAAAGTACAACATGTGCATGTAAATTGTATGAATAATTCACTAGCAGTTTTAAAGGGACATACTGCAAAGACATAGTATTATTGAGCAATATAATTTGTGCATCCTTTTATTTATTGAATGTTGTTTTACTGCCTTTAAATATTTACAAACCTGGGCAAATAAAACTGGAATCCAAAGTTTTCTTCATTATTTCCACCATAGGAATTTTTTAACTAATGACGCAACTTATTTTAGGGATTATTATTAACTGTGCAATTCTGTGGGCAAGTGGGCAGACACTGCTTTGAAACCTTCTCACCTTGCTATGCTGCAGGTTCGAGCCAGTGGGAGCTCAACTTGAAAGTGAGATCTCGAATATGTAGATTTCTTACAGGCATCAAGTGAGAAAATGTTGTTCTTACAGATACATGTATATAGTACTGGTTCTACTCAGGAAAAATGGGATGGTCTGCCGCTACCACAAAAAAATTACCATCATATATTAACTAACACTTAAAACACCATTCAAACAAACAATTCTTATAGATGGCGGGAGGTATACAGTACTGGTTCTACCTTGAAATACTTGGGTGGTCTGCCTCCAGATGATTGAGGTCTTCCAGCAGCTACCATCTTCTCCAGAAACTGCTAGTCACCCAGCTACAGTACAGTACAGTGTATCACAGCCTTTTTGCCAAAGTTGTTGCTTTTTATCGAATTATTGAAGCAAGTTCAGTGTCATCTAATAGTATTAACACAGTTCTGTTACCTGAGATCTTTTCCATACAGAATTCTTCTGATTTCAGCCAACTCATTTGTCGGAAGGTGTTTTTCAAGAGATTTTTCTACACTGTCAAATTCGAACGACATGTTTACGTAGATCTAGACCGGAAACAGGATGGACGATTACACTCTGTGTAACGGGGTGTACAACTGTAAATTTAAAAGTTTAGTACATCTAATTCAAGATTTACTTGTGATTGACATTAGAACTCATAGCAAATTTTCTCTCGAAAGCTATTTTAATATGTTTCTGTTCAGTAATAATCATTTTGGTAAAAAAATAAAATCGTTAGCGAACATGTTCTCCTTTCATAAATTCGCACATTCCAGGATCCAGAGAATGGCGGAAGCTTCAAAGTCGATGAAGTTACATGTAAAAAATCAGAATCAAAATAGACACCATTCGCAATTTGCAGGTAATACATTTATGCGGAAACATATATACGTAACCTTTTAAACGTATTATAAAAGCTAAAATTTGAACATTGTCTGGTAAGTCTTGTGGGTCAAAGAAATTACTTCCCTTGATGTGCAGAATTCGACTTAAAAATAGTGATTATCTCCCTTCATGTACAAACTTACAATTTTCTTTCTTTTTCCAAACCCCTATTGGGCGGTGTGCCTAAAAACAGTAAGGTAGCGTTAGTTAGCGTAAGGAGGCGTAAGGAGCCGAAAAGTGGCGTAAGGTGGTATAAATCGGCGTAAGGTGGTATAAATCGGCGTAAGGATGTACAAATACAATTATATTTTGGTTTTAAATAAATAAACTAAAAAGGCTTTCAGTTGATGCATCTTGATTAAAATTAATCCATTCTTCTTCGTAATATATAAATCTCACTAGCACGACCAGAAATGTTAAACATATCGATCTACTGCAAAAAGATGGCGTGTACTGTATGCCTCATATTTAGCAATATTAGTTCAAAAGAGAATTATTAACTTATTAGTAATATATACTGGCTGTATACCAGATATCGTCATTGGTATGTTGATTCTTTAATATATTTAAATCAAAACTAGTCTTCTCATAAATATTTTTGCCGGTAGAGAAGCTTACCCCTTTGCCGTAAATATTCCGTGTTTACATTGTTCCTATTCTCAGTAACAAGTGTCACGTGCCCGTTACTAAATATAGACTGAATTGGGCCGGTCGTTTGAGCCGAATGTAGTAGTTATCGTCATGTTCAGTTTAATACCGAATAATCCATGTGTGGGATGATGAAAACGTGTGTATAGTTATTAATTGAAACATAAATATACCATTGTATATGAATACCCAAAAACAATATCTAGAAAAAAATGATATATACAATTTAAAATGTTTTTTCAACTGTAGGTATCGGATGCAATTTACTTCACTTCGACGTTCATTATTTAAAAGGAAATAACTGTCCGCAAATTTAAATTGATTGACGTGAACTAGTTGTCATCCTTGGCTGAAAATTGTTAGCACATGCTTTTAGTTTTTTGGGCATGTCAAACTGATTCAATGGTTCGACGTAAAAGGTCAGCTATTTTAAAAGGAAATTTACCTGCGCATGCACATTAGCGCGTGATTCCCCCGATTGTGTTTTGTTTATAACGGTATTTATATAGGTAAACGTGTTGGTTTGAGAGTGTATGTTAACATTTCTAAAATATTTTTTCCTCTCCAATCGTCTGATGATAGTGTGTAGTGATCTGTAAAGTAGGGTCGAAAAATAATCACAACATTGAGCGTTTTATTGATAATGACGAAATCTGGTGAATGACGATAACTGGTACACAACCAGTATCCCTAGAGTGAAAATGACGATTGAAATTTGTATGATGCAAAAGTAGTGGGGTAAGGGTTTTTCTAAAAGTTTTTCAAAATAAAGGTTATTATATATCATTTTAAAGGGAATTTCAAATGCAGAACAATGGTCTTTATTTCATCTTAATATCTTTTAAAATAAAAAAGTTATGATGTTTTTAAATTTCTGACCTTGACCTTTTTTCTGCCGTAAAAGGCGATATTCCGATATGTCATTAAACAGAGCAGAATTGTCATTTATAAGAAACTTTGTGGTTTAATAATATTGTTTGTATTGTCCTGACAAGATAAAAGCCAAAAACAATTATAATAACATGACTGTGACCATAAGTAAACAGCCCTAACATGCAATGGCCGACACTAGGAAACTAAATTTCAGCCAAATGGCACCCAGATGTACATGTCCAGTGTTCTTGTTCACAGCTCAATTAATTATCTGCTTCTGTGATTATTGTTTATTTAAGTGTTCTTTAGATCCTCTTTAAACAACTGACCTCTTTAAACCAGAATCTTGAGGTCTTCCCTCTCCAGGTCTGTGGCCAAATGTTTCAAAGTGTAGACGGCTGGGTCGTCGTCATATATGACATTAAACCAATCCCTGAACCACGGTACCTGGAAAACGTTAAAGCACATAAATAATAAACTTCAAATGTTATAATTAAAACATAATAAGCTATGGATATATTTTGTTAATGACTAGTTCACTAATATTCAAGTGGATTTGATTACAATTATCCATTCAGATGAAAATATTTTGTTTTCGTTATCATATTTAAAATATGGCAATTAATCCACAAACTGTATTTAACAAGTTTAATTTTAGATTAAGTATATAATATTTAACAATAGGAATAGGGAAAGGTTATTGGTTAGTGAAAGTGCACCTGAGATATAACTTTGCCAGTGTACCACTTCAGAACTTCCTCTCCATTTTCTGTCATTTTGAACTGATGCTTTATTCGTTTGCCAATCAGCATATGTTTTTCTTCTTCATTCTCACGGTCCTTGACAACTGCTCGCTGAACTAATGACTTGAGATTGTCTGTTAATTCTTCCGCGGTGAGAGTCTTTCTTGACTTTTTCCCGGGAACAGTCTTTGTTATATTGAATTCTGCTTTGGTTTCAGGTACTTGACATAGTACACCTTTCCTAAATTTCAATTGGGCTTTCAAAGCATCTACTTTCTGTTGGTTTGTTTCATAAGACATTAGCATCGGATCAATCTCTGTCTGTGATTGCCACAATCCATGGAAAACTATTTCCTGTGTAGACCTTTCTTGTTTTCTAATCTTCTCTCTCTCTGCTTGTTCTCTCTTTTCTATTTTCTCTTGCATCTTTATTCGTCTCTGTTCCTTGATACTATTTATCCGTTCTTTGAATTTCCGACACATTCCTGCCACTTGCCGTGATGCCTTATTTATAACAGTTGTTCTTTCTTCTACCTCCTTTGATTTAAGCCATTCCAGTGTTTTATTGTTGGCAAACATGATGCTAGCTTCTGCAGCCAGAATGGACAGGTTCGGTTTTGTACGCATCATATGGTCCATTTGGCCGAACACACTCTCGGCAAAACATGAAGTTTTTGGTGCTGCTTTTGCTTTGATTTCACTTGTTGTCAACTTCCCACCTGGCAAATGATCAGCATATAGGCGTTTGGCTAACTTCCCCAAAGCTGACAAAATCACTTCCAAATAAGTGTGGACTGCTTGATCAAATGGCCGTGGTTGTATTAAACACTCAAAGAATTGATCTCTCACCACACGGTTATCAAATATTATCTGTCCTGTCATGAAACCATCAATGTCCCTAACAGCCTCATCAAAGAAATATACTAGCTGCTGATATTTTGCATTCATATCTGCAATAGAAACAGTCTTGTCTTCCAGGATAGACCAGAGAGGGCTAGTTATGATTTTGCATATCAGTCCAAGTGCTTTTACGCCAGCAATATACTCTGGCACTTTCAGATCAAACAACACTGCTTTCAACAATCTGTTTTCAGCCCCATATGACTCTAAAAATTCGACTATTTTCTCATAAAGAAAGAAAACAGAGCAGGCATTACTGAACAATATATTGAATCTTGATCCCCTATATGATTTCAAAGGAACTGATCTCATATTTTTTTCGGATAAAAAGTCTGCCATGAAAGTCCGGAAATGTCCTTGGCATCCACTCTTCTCATCCCCGCCACTGCCTTCACCAAATGCTTTCGAGGCTGTCCGTACTAGCCTACAGCTTCCAGGTTCATTGGTTTGTCTGAATGAACTATCATGTATCGGCTGTTCATCATCAAATATGTCCTTGTCAACTTGTAACAAACACTTCTGACTTGTCTCCGCATAATTCACCAGGGCATGTAGCCCACAGAAGAAATTGTTGAGATTTTCAAGAGAAGATCTTTCCTCGTCACTGAATCTGTCATAATTATGGTACGTCAATGGCAGGACTTCTTTCCGATAGGACTCTAGCAATGTGTTAAACTTCATTTCTGTCGCTGCCCTATCTGACATCGTCGCAGAAATGTGGGACACAATATCTCTGGAGACAGTGTTTGTTTGTGCAACATTATCTAGGTCCGACAGTATTTCTTTGAACACTTTCAGTGTATCTTGTGATGACTTAGTCTCAATTTCTCTTAGGCCCAACACCCACAACTGTCCTGAAGAATCTGAGGCCTCGTATCCCATATACTTTGCTCCAAACTTTGAAGTTTCATCCGTTAATAGACATGTACTTTCTTCGGCAACAAAAACCTGTGTAAGTTGTTTTTGTGCTAAACATAATCGCTGCAAATTCATATTTAATACCGTCGGTTTTGAAGGCAGCTTATTTGGAGAACAGTTTACTAATTTCAATACCGATTCAACAACGGTCCCTACTTTGGATGCACTCACATACAGTTTCAATAGTTCATAAACACATGTCTTAAAACTTGCATTGTAGCGTTGGCTATTCTCATCAAAAATGTTAACAACTCTGTTCTCCATGTTATTATCATGCAAAAGGTCTGTTAAATATTCTACACTTTCTGTCAGTTCTGCAATCACCCTTTCTTGTTCACCCAGCTGCCTTTCTAGCTGTTGTGCATATTCTTTATTTACTTTACAACATTCTCCAGACACATTTTCTTCTAGTTTTTGAATTTTGTTCAGCGAGTAATTTTCTCTGGCCTTTACTCGTTTTAAGTTTAATTTAGTTAATACTAACTTGGAATTGACATTTACTATTTCTGTCTCCTTCACTGCTAACTGAGTTATATTTTCTTTGAGTAGTGTTTCAGTATGTACAAGTTTTTCAGTTAGTTTTTGTTCTTTTACTTTAGAGTTTATGAGAGAGTCCTTCATGTCTAGCTCATCATTGGTTGTTACTCGTGGTACACGTTTTTCCAAGTGGGCTTCAGGTAATATGTATTCTTTCTCCAAGAATGTTTTCAGTTCAGCAGCACCCTTTGGTCGATGTTTACTTTTTTCTAACTTTTTTACATTTTTTAGGAAATTTTCAAATGATTTTATATATGCGTCATGTGTTGGTGGACAGCTACTTAAACTTTCCCTTTGATCATGTTGTTTTATAAATTCAATTGAACTGTTTTTATTAGTGTCTTTGTAGTGTGTTAGTAAAATGTTGTTATTCATGATTAATTGCTATTGTTACAAGGTTAGTCACTCATTACAAGGTTAGTCTCTGCATGCACTATCTATATTTAATCCTCATCCTGAAAATGGTAATACAAGTCTAATACTAGCATGGTTGGTATGTCCATATGAAGTTAGTAAAGCATGCTGATTTAATATCTACCACCATAAGCATATTTAATTATAAGGAAATTTTAAAGTGAATCAACCCATATTTGAGAGCCTCGAAGTTGTATTCCGCGAATGAGAATCAATTGATTGTACTGGTTAAAAATTTAAGATAGTATAGTTGTTAGGGCCCCATTATAGGTTGACACACTTAAAAGCAGCACTATAATACATATACAGCTAGGTGAGCTACGGTTATGTACAGCTACGAGAGCTAGAGGGTATACAAGTATAAGCATTAAGCACTAGGGATACAGAAACAAGACACACAGTTCACTTACTGAACTCGAGCTGGCGCTGCTGTGATCTTTTGGCAACATACAGGTTGGCAGGTATCTTCTATGACCACAGTCAGTACAGCGATGCCGTTTCACGAGTGGACAGTCAGGCTGAAAAATAATTCAGCTACACAAATAACATTTACGTTATGGCCTACCCGCTTTAAAATCATTTCACGATTTTCCTAACTGTTTTAAGTAGCCCAAGTATGCCTGAAACATCGGTACACTAAATCGCTAACTGATGTTTTTGAGTTCAGAAATAATTCTGTGCTAAGATCTTTTAATCTCATTTTCACAGTTACTGACATGGCTTTTTAATTATTATTATTACAAAATAAAAGAAAATTTCATTGTCCTTACAAATGACTCATATCCATTCGAAGTACTGGGTCTTGGCCTCTTATGTCTCTCGCCAGTGAAGATATCTATGTCACTGTCCGGCTCCTAAAACAATATCAATGTCATTGCGTTTATTAAGTGAAATTAAGAACATGGTACTTTTAAATATGTCACAGAGAAAGTTTGCCACCAGCATGATTCGAACCAGGAACCCCAAGGTTATTAGTCTCTACAAACCTCTATGAACAACCTGAACTTGATTTATGTCGGATTAAATATACAATGTACATTAAACATTCTTTGTGTTTATCATGTGTATCATCATGCACCTAAAACTTACGTCAGATTCTGTGTCGCTGGTGTCAGAAATAACAATACAATCTGGGTCTTGGTCGTGTGTAGATTGGGTTGACTGCTGGTTGTGGAGTGTACTTGGCGTATGTTGGCTGACCCAATCCTCCGGGGCTTGTGTCGACTGTTGACTAAAAGATACCCAACCTTCTGATGCTTGTGTCGACTGTTGACTAAATGAAACCCAACCTTCTGGTGCTTGTGTTGACTGTTGGCTATTAGAAACCCAACCTTCTGGTGCTTGTGTCGATTGCTGACTACAAGAAACCCCACCGTCTGGTGCTTGCGTCGATTGCTGACTTGTGACGGTGTCACTGTCACTAGTTTCAGCTACACTGCTGCTCATCGAGCTATCTGCAAAAACATGCAATTTGCAGGTGTAAAATGTCAAGTGATGTAATGCAATTCAGTTCAAAAGGCCATGCACATGTTCTATATATATGAATCGGCATAAGCCTGCAAACAGTTGGCATAAATCGGTTGTAAATACCACATGCTTATATAAAATTGTATTATATTACATTATTTTTATTAGAAATAAATTTAGAAATAAATAAAAAAGGGAAGTGGATATAGTGCTAAAGTATATGTATGTAGCTAATTTTATTCATTATATGCTTATACTAGTATCTCTTCTTCTCTCTATCCTTCTTGTTTGCTACAATGTATTGAATGGAAGCTTTTGGTCATGGCTTTTGATCTGAAATATATTCATTTTCTATATTCATTTAATAAAATGTTTCATGATTGAACAAAAATAAATGTATTTTTGTGTGGACCTAATTGAAATATACTTGTTTGCCTAATATTTTTGTAAAAAGTATGTTTACAACTTGTCACGTTTTAAAGGATATTAAAAACAATTTTAAAAAGCGCAATAGTAGTAATAATTAATATATGATTTCAATTTTTATTAAGGCATAAACATTTTACAATGTCCATCGCCATCAGCATAATAATTAATATATGATTAAAATGTACTGTACAAAGTACACGGATTAAAGAAAACTGCTAATATTGCCGCACATGTTTGTTTAAGGTATCTTTAATAACTTTACATATATATATATTTAAACGAGGTTAACTTCTTTCTAAAACGCAAATTGACAGTATATCTCATTTCTGTGTTCTATATCTTGTGTAATGACTAATTTGTTTTCATAACACAGCTGCAGTTACTCCGATTTTTATTAAATATCGCCTTAGATTACAAGGTATACTCGTAATTAAAACCCATTTTACAATGATAGAAAATGTAACTTGTAACATATACACAGATACGTGCTAAATGCAAATACAGTCTGCATAACGTTAAAATCATCGTGCTTCACGGTAGCAGCTTTTAAGTCATACTACATAGCAGGAGTCCCTAGCTCCTAACCCGTGCTGTTTTAATTAGGGTCAACAAATTAAAGAAGTCAGTGATATATTACTGTAGGAACTGATTATGTCCTTATGTGTTAATTGTATATTCGCACCCTGTTAGATTTGGCAGGCCTGGTATATACATGAAAATAACGTGATTTCGATATATTACAGTTTGCGGTATACATATGAATAATTATGGATTGAAAAAGAAAAAACGTTATTCCACGCAACTGTTATCCCCTAACTTTTCCCACCATACCAAGTGGGGTTTGTGTGATCCTTTTCAATTCAAAATTAGTAATTGTATAATTTACTGTACGCATAATAATTCTCTCATGTTGTGACTCATGTTGCCTGAGATTGTACATAATAAAAGATTATTCTGTTCTGGTACAGAAAAGGGTTAATTGGATAACCGCGTATCTCTCAATTAGCATACAAGCACGTAAAAGAAATTGTTTTGCATTTGTTTATCAGTCCTGATTGCCGACAAACATTATACTGACCTTAAAGGGACACACGCCAATCTTTATGTTTTAAAAACTCATGGCGTCCCGCTAGTTTTTCTGCATAACTTGCTCAGTCATTAATATTAATAATAGAATAGTATAGTATTAACAGTCTGTTTTTGTATATTAATATTTTTTGATATTATTGCACCAATAATATATTAAAACTGATACATGTAGTATAATAAGACGAAATTGTGAATACTTAAAATTTGAGATATTTAAATGTAACTTGGGTAAAAATAAAAATTATACTGGAAATATAAATCGAGACACCCATTTCAACTACTTCAAGATTGCCGTGTGTCCCTTTAATTAGTGAAACAAGACATTCCGTATATTTTTGGTAACAAATATTTAATACATGAATATTACATTAATACATCAAATTGAAAATGAGATTCATTTTTAGCTCTACTGATCAGAGATCAGCAGAGCTTATGCCGTGGTGCGGCGTCCGTCGTCCGTCCGTCTGTCCGTCCGTTAACTTTTATTTGTAGCGACTACTCCTCTGAAACTACTGGATGGATATTCATAAAACTTTACAGAAATGTTGCCCATGAAGTCTAGTTGATCCTAGCAAAAATTCATGTTGATGTGAAATCCAAGATGGCCGCCAAAGCTAAAAATAGATTTTTTAAATTCAAGTTTGTAGCGACTACTTCTTGAAAACTATAAGTGATATTGATATGGGACTTTTTCTAAAATGATCAGCATGACATGATGTTGGTCCTTGTCGAAAATCGTTTTGATTTGACGTTAAACATGGCTGCCAGCGGCCATCTTTGTTTACATAGAGTTATATAATGAAAACTTGTAGCGACTACTCCTCTGAAACTACGTGACGGATTTTCATGAAACTTCACAGGAATGTTGCTCTTGATGTCTAAATGATCCTAGCAAAATTTCAGGTCGGCCGGAAATTCAAGATGGTTGCCACAGCTAAAAATAAATTTTCAAAATACAAGTTTGTAGCGACTACTTCTTGAAAACTATAAGTGATATTGATATGGGACTTTTTCTAAAATGATCAGCATGACATGATGTTGGTCCTTATCAAAAATCGTTTTGATTCGACGTTAAACGTGGCTGCCAGCGGCCATCTTTGTTTACATAGAGTTATATAATGAAAACTTGTAGCGACTACTCCTCTGAAACTACTTGACGGTTTTTCATGAAACTTCACAGGAATGTTGCTCTTGGTGTCTAATTGATCCTAGCAAAATTTCAGGTCGGCCGGAAATTCAAGATGGCCGCCACGGCTAAAAATAAATTTTCAAATACAAGTTTGTTGCGACTACTTCTTGAAAACTATAAGTGATATTGATATGGGACTTTTTCTAAAATGATCAGCATGACATGATGTTGGTCCTTATCAAAAATTGTTTTGATTCGACGTTAAACGTGGCTGTAAAAACTTGTAGCGACTACTCCTCTAAAACTACTTGGCGGATTTTCATGAAACTTTACAGGAATGTTGCTCTTAATGTCTAATTGATCCTAGCAAAATTTCAGATCGGCCAGAAATTCAAGATGGCTGCCACAGTTAAAAATAGATTTTTAAAAAATAAGTTTGTAGCGACTACTTCTTGAAAACTATAACTGATATTGATATGGGACTTTTTCTAAAATGATCAGCATGACATGTTGGTTATCCGAGTCGAACATTATTTTGATTCGACATTAAACATGGCTGCCAGTGGCCATCTTTGTTTACATAGAGTTATATAATGAAAACTTGTAGCGACTACTCCTCTGAAACTACTTGACGGATTTTCATGAAACTTCACAAAACTGTTGCTCTTGATGTCTAATTGATCCTAGCAAAATTTCAGGTCGGCCGGAAATTCAAGATGGCCGCCATGGCTAAAAATAGATTTTCAAAATACAAGTTTGTAGCGACTACTTCTTGAAAACTATAAGTGATATTGATATGGGACTTTTTCTAAAATGATCAGCATGACATGATGTTGGTCCTTATCAAAAATCGTTTTGATTCGACGTTAAACGTGGCTGCCAGCGGCCATCTTTGTTTACATAGAGTTATATAATGAAAACTTGTAGCGACTACTCCTCTGAAACTACTTGACGGATTTCATGAAACTTCACAAAAATGTTGCTCTTGATGTCTCATTGATCCTAGCAAAATTTCAGGTCGGCCGGAAATTCAAGATGGCCGCCATGGCTAAAAATAGATTTTCAAAATACAAGTTTGTAGCGACTACTTCTTGAAAACTATAAGTGATATTGATATGGGACTTTTTCTAAAATGATCAGCATGACATGATGTTGATCCTTGTCGAAAATCGTTTTGATTCGACGTTAAACATGGCTGCCAGCGGCCATCTTTGTTTACATAGAGTTATATAGTAAAAACTTGTAGCGACTACTCCTCTGAAACTACTTGGCGGATTGTCATGAAACGTTACAGGAATGTTGCTCTTGATGTCTAATTGATCCTAGAAAAATTTCAGGTCGGCCGGAAATTCAAGATGGCCGTCACAGCTAAAATTAGATTTTTAAAAAATAAGTTTGTAGCGACTACTACTTGAAAACTATAAGTGATATTGATATGGGACTTTTTCTAAAATGATCAGCATGACATGATGTAGATCCTTGTGGAAAATTATTTTGATTCGACGTTAAACATGGCTGCCAGTGGCCATCTTTGGTTACATAGAGTTATATAGTAAAAACTTGTAGCGACTACTCCTCTGAAACTACTTGACGGATGTTCATGAAACTTCACAGGAATGTTGCTCTTGATGTCTAGTTAATCCTAGAAAAATTTCAGGTCGGCCGGAAATTCAAGATGGCCGCCACAGTTAAAAATAGATTTTTAAAAAATAAGTTTGTAGCGACTACTTCTTGAAAACTATAAGTGATATTGATATGGGACTTTTTCTAAAATGATCAGCATGACATGATGGTTATCCGAGTTGAACATTATTTTGATTCAATGTTAAACATGGCTGTCAGTGGCCATCTTTGTTTACATAGAGTTATATAATGAAAACTTGTAGCGACTACTCCTCTGAAAATACTTGACGGATTTTCATGAAACTTCACAGGAATGTTGCTCTTGATGTCTAATTGATCCTAGCAAAATTTCAGGTCGGCCGGAAATTCAAGATGGCCACCACAGCTAAAAATAGATTTTCAAAAAAACATTTTGTAGCGACTACTTCCTGAAATCAAAATCGATCAGTAGAGCTTCAAGGTCATTGACCTCTTGTTAAAAAATAAGTTTGTAGCGACTACTTCTTGAAAACTATAAGAGATATTGATATGGGACTTTTTCTAAAATGATCAGCATGACATGATGTTGGTCCTTGTCGAAAATCGTTTTGATTCTACGTTAAACATGGCTGCCAGTGGCCATCTTTGTTTACATAGAGTTATATAATGAAAACTTGTAGCGACTACTCCTCTGAAACTACTTTACGGATTTTCATAAAACTTCACAGGAATGTTGCTCTTGATGTCTTATTGATCCTAGCAAAATTTCAGGTCGGCCGGAAAATCAAGATGGCCGCCACGGCTAAAAATAGATTTAAAAAAAATAAGATTGTAGCGACGACTTCTTGAAAACTTTAAGAGATATTGATATGGGACTTTTTCTAAAATGATCAGCATGACATGATGGTTATCCGAGTTGAACATTATTTTGATTCGACTTTAAACATGGCTGCCAGTGGCCATCTTTGTTTACATAGAGTTATATAATGAAAACTTGTAGCGACTACTCCTCTGAAACTACTTGACGGATTTTCATGAAACTTCACAGAAATGTTGCTCTTGATGTCTAATTGATCCTAGCAAAATTTCAGGTCGGCCGGAAATTCAAGATGGCCGCCACGGCTAAAAATAGATTTTCAAAAATCAAGTTTGTAGTCACTACTTCCTGAAATCAAAATCAATCAGTAGAGCTTCAAGGTCATTGACCTCTTGTTTAGCTTCTCCTAACAACGAAGAAGCTCATTTACACGTATTTCATAATTATTTGTTGTTTGATTTGAAGACTGAGTTTGACTGTCAGACATATATATATATATATATATGTATGTATATCCTCATGGGCGGTTAGCCTATAGGAAATTTGAAAATAAACGCGAAACGGGATTTCCGCTATATATTGTATGTACAATATGCTGTTGTTAATTTCTTATGAATTTCTTGTTACAGCGTAAACCTTTAATATTCATACATGTTGTAATCCAACTCATTAGAAATCAAGTGTTTTAAACAGAAATTGATACAATGTCTAGTTACATTGCAATGAATGATATAACGTCTTTATTTTATAACTGCATTTCGGGAATGGCTAAAAAAAAAGGAAAATCGGCGGCAAAAATACACAAAAGTAAAGTAGCATTGTCACTGGTATTACGAAATTTTATAAATATGGAACAAGGAAAGTATTGCATTGAAAAGTATGGACGTGTTATGAGAATCAAAACTCTATAGACACAATATAAGCGGCTTTACCAGGTCAAACACCAAAATTGGATCTTTGCATTAAGAGTTATCAACATATAATTAATTTTACGCATTTTCAAACAGGGTATTTAATGAAACCATGAACCATCCTATACTTTTTATCAGCACATAATACATTATTAGATGACCTAAACCCCTGGATAGTGTTTTGATAAACGGTGTTAATTGGCCCGTCTACATATAAATGGAATCTGAAACAGCAACCGCATGAAGAGAAAGAAGCGTAATTATGTGTGATTATAAACTAGTAAAAAAACAAAACAAAACAAGAGGTCAATGACCTTGAAGCTCTACTGATAGGTTTTGATAGCTAAATCAGTTTCTATTATATAACTCTATGTTAACAAAGATGGCCATGTTTAATGTCGAATCAAAATAATTTTTGACATGGATCAACAACATGTCATGCTGATCAATAAGACATCAATAGTAACATTCCTGTGAAGTTTCATGAACATCTGTCAAGTAGATTCAGAGGAGTAGTCGCTACAGTGCAGTTTACGGACGGACGGACGACAGACATTGCACCACGGCATAAGCTAAAAACATACTTTAACATGAAGAGATGACTATATATATATAGTATCTAGGAGTATACTTGTATGCAAACAATAAGAAAATAATTGTTAATCAATTCTCCAATCTGCAGGCGACTACATAAATATGCGTGAATTTAGTTATTTTTCCTGTTTCTTTTTTATTTATTTTTATTTATTAATGCAACAAATACGCTCCCTACTCCTTATTTGCCATATTTTTGCTACCTTACGCTATTTTTCGCCACCTTACTTCACCTTACTCCATCTTATGCTACCTTACTCCAACTTACGATACCTTACGCCTCTTTACGCATCCTTACTGTTTTAAGGCAGACCCCCTATTGGGTACTTTAATATAACATACCCCAGGTTCGTAGCCAGTGCTGAAATTTAACTGAGGCACATCCCTCCCTAGCGGGCCTGAGGACATGACATAGTTCTTCGGAAAACTGTTGATTTCTATATGTGTGATTTCCTGCATTTTAGTGCATTCCCCAGTGAGATTTACAGTTAGAGATATATTCAAGTCTACTTCAGCGATTTTTGTCTTGCCTTTTCGAAGAAAAAAGAGACATAGGTTTTGCTTTTCCGGCGGCAGCGAAGGCAAAGGCAGCAACGTTCAAGTTTTGCGTTTAGTAGGTCTCACAAACTGTACATGTATGTGCTAGCCTTTTAAACTTTGCTTATACATGTAGTTTATCTTGGGTGGTACATCGCAACGTGACAAAGTAAATGTGGAAATGACCTTGACCTTACAAACAAAGGGCAGATAACTTAATAATTTTTACCTTCAGCTTTTGCATTGAGGTCTGTTTCTCGCAAACTATGCCCTACACTTTTCAAACTTTGCTTACGTTGTATCTTGGGTGGTACATCGCAAGGTGATCAAGCAATGTGGATGTGACCTTGACCCTCCAAGTAAAGGGCAGATAACCTTATAGTTTTTACACTCAATTTTAACGTTTAGGTCACTTTTTCACAAACTATATGCACTAGACCTTTCAAACTTTGCTTATAGTTGTATCTTGAGTGGTACATTGCAACGTGACAAAGCAAATGTGCATGTGACCTTGACCCTCCAAGCAAGGGGCAGATAACTTTTACCTTCAACATTTGCGTTTAGGTCACTTTTCTCACAAATGCATTAGACCTTTCAAACTTCGCTTATATGTAGTTGTTTCTTGGGTAGTACATCACAACGTGTCAAAAAGCAAATGTGGATGTGACCTTCACCATCCAAGCAAAGGTCACATAACTTAACTTGTTACATTTACATCACTTTCTCATGAACTATAATTATGCAATAGATGCTTTAAACCTAGTTTATAGCTTAATCTTTGGAAGACAAAACATTCTATTTTAACATAGTTGTGTCTTGGGTAGTGTATCTTTTTGGATGCATGTATTTCATCTATGACCTTGACCTACTTTTTGGAGCTGATGATTTTTTTTTATTGATTTCGGCCATTAGAGCTTATGTGACGACGAGTCGTCCGTCCGTTAACTTTTGCCTTGTGAACACTCTAGGGCCTTCATTATTAATTGGATCTTTACGAAACTTTGACAGTGTCTTTATATCAATGAAAGCTCGGACAAATTCGAAAACCAGCCAGATCGGATTAGTTTTACCGGAGTCATGGCCCTTGTTTTGCTGAAAAATGCCATATTAAGCATTGTGAACACTATAGCACCTTCATTTATTATTTGATCTTTACCAAACTTGCACAGATTGTTAATATCAATGAAAGCTCGGACAAGTTCGAAAACCAGCCAAATTGGATCAGTAATACTGGAGTTATGGCCCTTGTTTTTCTGGAAAATGTTATTTTCTGCCTTGTGAACACTCTAGGGCCTTCAATATTAATCGGATCTTTACGAAACTTTGCCAGTGTCTTTATATCAATAAAAGCTCGGGCAATTTCGAAAACCAGCCAGATCGGAATAATTTCACAAGAGTTATGGCCCTTGTTTTGCTGAAAAATGCCATATTAAGCCTTGTAAACACTCTAACACCTTCATTTATTATTTTGCACAGATTGTTAATATCAATGAAAGCTCGGACAAGTTCAAAAACCAGCTAGATCAGACCATTAACAGCGGAGTTATTGCCCTTGATTTAGTTAAAAATGCTATATTTTGCCTCGTTAAGACGATAAGGCCTTCATCTTTCCTCCGATCTTTACTAAACTTTACCAGATTGTTTATATAAATGAAAGCTCAGACAATTTCGAAAACCAGTCAGATCGGACCAGTAACAGCGGAGTTGTGGCACTTGATTTAGTTAAAAATGCTATAGTTTGCCTCGTTAATTAAGATGATAGGGCCTTCATTTTTCATGTGATCTTTACGAAACTTTACCAGATTGTTAATATCAATGAAAGCTCGGATAAATTCGAAAACCAGCCAGATCGGACCAGTAACAATGGAGTTATGGCCCTTGATTTAGTTAAAAATGATATATTTTGCCTCGTTAATTTGATAGGGCCTTCATCTTTCATCCGATCTTTACGAAACTTAACCAGATTGTTTATATCAATGACAGCTCATACAAGTTTGAAAACCAGTCAGATCGGACCAGTAACAGCGGAGTTATGGCCCTCGATTTAGTTAAAATACTATATTTTGCCTCGTTAAGACAATAGGGCCTTCATCTTTCATCCAATCTTTACCAAACTTTACCAGATTGCTAATGTTGATGAAAGCTTGGAAAAGTTTGAAAACTAGCCAGATCGGATCAATAACAACGGAGTTATGGCCCTTGATTTAGTTAAAAATGCTATATTTTGCCTTGTTAAGACGATAGGGCCTTCATTTTTCTTCCAATCTTTACCAAACTTTACTTAAGTTTGCTAATGTCGATGAAAGCTCGGACAACTTTGAAAACCAGCCAGATCGGTCCAGTAACAGCAGAGTTATGGCCCTTGATTTAGTTAAAAATGCTATAAGATGATAGGGCCTTCATTTTTATGCGATCTTTACGAAACCTTACCAGATTGTTAATATCAATGACAGCTTGGACAAGTTCGAAAACCAGCCTGATCGGACTAGTATCAGTGGAGTTATGCCATATGGCCCTTGATTTAGTTAAAAATCCTATATTTTGCCTCGTTAAGACGATAGGGCCTTCATCTTTCATCCGATCTTTACGAAACTTTAACAGATTGTTAATATTGTTAATATCAATGAAAGCTCCGACAAGTTCGAAAACCATCCAGATTGGACCATTTACATCGGAGTCATGACCCTTGATTTTGTGAAATATGCTATATCTTAGCCTCATTAAGACGAAAGGGCCTTCATTTGGCCGGATTTCATTGAAACTTTGCAGGGATGATCAGTACCAGGGCCTTCCCCAGGATTTTTTTTTAAGGGATAGTGGTATTTAACGCGCGAGGGTGTGGGGAGGGGGCTCCCCTGCTGCATGTCAACTTTTTTTCTTCGTTTTTTGAAGTAAAATACGGGTTTTGGCATACACCTGACACATTTAAAGGGGTTGATGCACTATTTCTAAACACAGTTTATTTTAAAGGGCTCTGAAAAACTTGAAAAAAGCTGAAAGAATTATCAAAATGCCAAGAATTATCAAAATGCCATGAAAAATAAAGGAGATATTACCTATTGAAAATTTGCAAAGAACATAAATGGAGGCAGCCATCTTTAAACGATGACGTCATTGCGCCGTTTTTTTTTTTAGCTCTATGTTCGACCAGTCGGACCAGTAACAGAGGTGTTCTTGATTTAGTTAAACATGCTATATGTTGCCTCGTTAATACGGTTGGGCCTTCATTTTTCATCTGATCTTTACCAAACTTTACCAGATTCTTTAGTTATGGCCCTTGATTTAGTTAAAAAGCTGTTTTTTGCCAGAAACTTTCAAAAAAACGTAAAAGGCAGTCACTCACTTCATTGATGTTATAAGAGCCATGTTAGCCAGTAGAGCGTCCACAGGCCCTCTTGGGCCTCTTGTTTTCTGAAAAGGAGGGGAAAAATAGAAAAAAAAGGAGGCATTTGTTTTGTTCCTTTTAAAATGAAAAATATTTAATAATTTTGATTTTTTCCTGTGTTGACACATAGCGACAATCTAGGTCAATACATTTGCATACAAATGACCTTATGAACAGACATTGCATGATGGGAATAATTTTTTTACAAACTACCCCTGTAATAAGCGACCACCGGCAAACAGGGGAATCACCATACAATATGTATGTACTTGATATATTTGTAAATGTCTACTTGACCTCAGAAAAACAACACTGAAATGTCCTGTTACAGTCCTTCATAAATAATTACTGTTTGAAAAAACACCAACACCATCACGATGCAGATTTTTTATTTGGCTATCATTTAAATATTAATTAAAATTAGTTTATACAGCTACAAAAAAAACATAAAATAGCACAGGGATTACGAAAATGCTTTGAGAAAACAAAAATTGCATAGGAAACTTTTTCCAATGCGCGATCTCTCCCGTTTAATTAGTCTTTATGTGAAATAAAATAGCGTATCACGAGGAAGATGATTGTTGGCTTTCTTATCATATAATCATTTACATATTCATTAAATAATAGTTGTACCATTGCCAAACAAAAAGAGGCACATTCGTTAAAATAATATCATTAGAAAGGTTATTTATTTGGCTTTCTGCTGATATAAAATATATACTAAAAGGAAAAAGAAAAATTACCTATACTAGACTATTGTATACACCTAATTCATCTTATATTCCAAAAAGATCCAATATCAGGGCCATTTGTTGAATCATACTGAGTTTAATAAGCAGTGTTTTTATTAGTTGGCGAAAAATATAAACCTTGGTCACTTGTGTTACATCTCTTTAATGGAGACCACCACAGAATAATGGGACAGGTGGGGTATCATGTCTTGTTTCTACAGCAGGGTATTCCAGTGTGGCAGCACTATAAAATGGAGCATTGAGTTCATTGCTACAAGAAGACTTGGACAGATATGACTAAAGTGACGTTAAAATTAATACAAACGCTATCATGATCATTGTGTTACATCCTTTCCATGGTTACCTTTGACTGATACTAAACATTTCTTGATTTTCAGTGTTTCAAAATCTTACTTTAATCAGGAAAAGCATCTCAAGCTGTTAAAACGGTCCAAATTGACGGTCAAACGTCATTCTTAATTTATTAGCTCTACTGATCAAAGATCAGCAGAGCTTATGCCGTGGTGCGGTGACCGTCTGTCTGTCCATAAAGTTTTCTTGCGGCGACTACTCCTCTGAAACTACTGGATGGATTTTCATAAAACTTTACAGGAATGTTGCCCATGATGTCTAGTTGATCCGTTGATGTGAAATCCAAGATGGCCACCAAAGCTAAAAATAGATTTTTTAAAAACAAGTTTGAAGTGACTACTTTGATATTGATATGGGATTTATATCATGGCTGCCAGTGGTCATCTTGTTTACATAGAGATATATAGTAAAAACTTGTAGCGACTACTCCTCTGAAATTACTTGACAGATTTTCATGAAACTTCACAGGAATGTTGCTCTTGATGTCTGATTGATCCCAGCAAAATTTTAGGTTGGCCGGAAATTCAAGATGGCCACCACGGCTAAAAATAGATATTAAAAAAATTAGCTTGTAGCGACTACTTCTTGAAAACGATAAGTGATATTGATATGGGACTTTTCTAAAATGATCAGCATGACATGATGTTGATCCTTGTCGAAAATTGTTTTGATTCAACATTAATCATGGCCACCAGCGGCCATCTCAGGGCAGGAAAAATTCACTCGTCCGCTCGTCATGACGAGTGACACCTCGTGCAGGACGAGTAAGTTTTCCTGTCTGGTCGTCCTGTCGGACAAGTGAAAAAATTGATGAGCTAATTATTTTTTTCTAGCTTAAATCGCGTGTCTAGCTAGAAATACGATATTTGCGCTGTTAAAATCAAAACCGGATGTTTACTTGTTGGTAAGCCAGCAGACTTGCTTCTAAAAATAGAATGAATTCAAGAACGACAACTCCTACGAAATTTCGTTCTTCGTCCACAATTAGATTCGTACTACTGTACATCGTACTCAGTTTGTTTCATACTATCGGTTATTTTTCAGAGGGGAAGTTATTAGCCAGCCATCCGTGCAGCCGTCGGTGCACGGCCGTTTTTGAAAAATCGCGCCCAATATTTGGTGGAGTGGGTGGGGTAACCTTTTTTTTTTTTTTTTTTTTTTTTTTTAAACTTACTTTCTCAATTTTGTTATGTTTTTTAAAGTACGAAAATATAACAACAAACTTTAAAGTGACACTGTCTGTAAGTATTAAAGCAGGTTATTGAGCATAACCAAATAACAGCGAAATGAACAGTGAAAACATGAGGATAGACCCAAATAATTCTGACATTTATGACCAGCTGTTTGTGGCAAGCACAAAGTGTTTGAAAAAATAAACAAATAGTGAATTTGACTATTTATTTAGAAGTTTTGTTGTGAATCAGTAAATACTAACCACATTAAAATACAGTGTTGGTTTTAGTTAATAAACACATCATGATATAACTTGTTTTTTGTAGGACGAGTAGATTTTTTGAAGGACGAGTAAGATTTCCAATCCACTAGTCCTACAGGACGAGTAGGCTATTAAAAAAATTTCCTGCACTGCATCTTTGTTAACATAGAGTTATATAATAAAAACTTGGAGCAACTACTGCTCTGAAACTACTTGACTGATTTTCTCCGAACTTCAGAGGAATGTTGCTCTTGATATCTAGTTGATCTTAGCAACATTTCAGGCCGGCCATAAATTCAAGATGGCTGCCACATCTAAAATAGATTTTAAAAACAACAACATTTGTAGCGACTACTTCCTGAAACTGTAAGTGGCTTTTTCTAAAATGATCAGCATGGCATGATGTTGGTCATTGTCGAAAATTATTTTGATTCAACGTTAAACATGGCTGCCAGCGGACATCTTTTTTTACATAGAGTTATATAGTAAAAGCGTGTAGCGACTACTCCTCTGAAACTATTTGACAGATTTTCATGAAACTTTACAGGAATGTTGCTCTTGATATCTAGTTGATCCTAGTAAAATTTCAGGTTGGCCAGAAATTCAAGATGGCCACCACGGCTAAAAATAGATTTTTAAAAAACAAGTTTGTAGCGACTACTTCTTGAAAACTATAAATTATATTGATATGGGACTTTTTCTGAAATTTCAGCATGACATGGTGTTGATCCTTGTCGATAATTATTTTGATTGGACATTAACACTGTTTTTCAATAAGTAGGTACATTTCAAAGAAAAAATATCTGAAAAATGAACCTCTGTTTCAGTGTTCATTCTGGAGGGCGACATCGGCGACAAAGGCGCTTTTTCCTCCGTGGCTTCGCCTTTTTTTTAGCCGACGGCGAAGTTTAAGTCGCCTTCATAATGACCACTTCGCTTTTTTCCCACCCTCAAGCGAAGTGTAACCAGTCCTTTAATTGACCTGTTGTTTATGTCTCAGGACAGGTGTTGACATCTCTGGGAAGGAATTATGCTAATTGCTTTGATCGATCACAGCATAAAGCCCGCGGCAAGCATACTTTCCTACAACTATGATATCCCCCGAGGCAATTTTCGCACCACGCCATTTTTTGTTTACAAATTAGACTGTACAGGGAATACACACGCCTTATCCAATGAGATTGCGTATAGCTGAACAATTGACCAATCGTAGGTTCCGTTACAGTGAGACAGGTGTGTGTTAAAAACGTGATCGAAACGAAACAACAATCTGAAGTTAATTGACCTGAGGTGATTAAATGATACCACCGAATAATGATTAGCGTTGTGTTTTCTTAATTGTTGATAAAATGGACCTATTGGCATTCCAAACAAACAAATGCATGAAAAAGAGTTAAAAATAGATGATATTTCTACTGAATTTTCGGCAATATTTTACTTCCGGAAAAGTGCGGTGTCATAGTAGTTCGGATAGGTACATAAGTTTGGATGGAGGAAAAACATTTTTTTATTAAATATTGTTTTTAGCTAATACAAATTGGGAAACAAAGCACATACATTGGTCTTATAGGTCTTAATGAGGAATAAGCCTTTTAGGAAAAAGTTTGAGAATCATAATTACACCCTTCATGGAACTCCATACAAATTGATAGAAATATGAATAAATAAAGATACAAGCAATATAATTATATTAATTCTTCTCTCAGTCCTTCCTTCTATAGTTACAGTATAATAAGTAAAGAGTGCCTGTAAGTCTGAATAAAATTAATAAACACATTTAATTTGAAACAGCTAGCATGCTCTTAAATAATCAAGTTATAACCAATAGGGTGTATACATGAATATCAGTTAATAATTAAAAATAACCGATTGCGCGCTTAATTTAAAAGATCGTGTCTCCCTCACTTCTCCTTATTTTTTGGTCACTTCTCTCTATTTTCTTTGGAGGGAAAATCCAGGCCTAGATTGAACCCTGCTGTTTGTACGATTGTCCTTTGTTGTATAATTATGCTCTACCTTTCCAGAAAGTTACTCTAAAATTTCGAATGCAACACTCTTACCGTTTCCAAGATATGCCTAGCTGAAGTACAACAGGTAAAGGTGAAACTGTTGCTTAAAAAATCCTTCGTTATTGTGTCATCTATTGATTTAGATAAGTAAAAATGTCCATTACATTGCATTCCAACAGATTTGTAATGTTTCAGTGTATTTCATATATATATGCTTTTGATAAGAAAAGAGAAAACTGTAAATATTTCACTGTAGTTGTGTTCATACGTTACTTTTATTTGTGTTTTAAACCCTTTCTCATTTCTGTTAATGTCAGTTTTGAAAAAGAGGTATTTGTCAATTTCTATTGACAAATGAACAGATACATACATTGTTTGTAATAAAGGTAAATGGTATCAGTGTTGTCCTTTTTTTAAATGAAAATATCAGTCATCATCCTGATGCCCTTGACAGAATTCATAGAATAGGAACAACAATACACACAAAATGTAACGAAGGTTTATTGATAACTGAACACAAACATGAAATATGTGTTTGACTGACATTTCTGTAATTTTCCATCTTAATCCTAAGTATTCACTCAAAATATATATTTTCATACTTTGTTTAATATTTTTTAGCATTTCTTTGTAAAATGTGTATTATAATTACTATCTATTATCCAGAAAATCAAACAAATTTTAATAAATATACCAACAAATGCAGTGTCAGTGATAATAAATCATAACGTTCTTGGTTAAATGCATATTTCTTAACATTTTATGTCTTCCTGACATTGCTGTTTCATCTATATTAATCATGCTATGATCTAGAAACCATATTAATCATGCTATTATCTAGAAACCATGAAACTAGAAATAGTAGCTGACATTGCTGTTTCATCTATATTAATCATACTATGATCTAGAAACCATGAAACTAGAAATAGTAGCTGACATTGCTGTTTCATCTATATTAATCATACTATGATCTAGAAACCATGAAACTAGAAATAGTAGCTGACATTGCTGTTTCATCTATATTAATCATACTATGATCTAGAAACCATGAAACTAGAAATAGTAGCTGACATTGCTGTTTCATCTATATTAATCATACTATGATCTAGAAACCATGAAACTAGAAATAGTAGCTGACATTGCTGTTTCATCTATATTAATCATACTATGATCTAGAAACCATGAAACTAGAAATAGTAGCTGACATTGCTGTTTCATCTATATTAATCATACTATTATCTAGAAACCATGAAACTAGAAATAGTAGCTGACATTGCTGTTTCATCTATATTAATCATACTATGATCTAGAAACCATGAAACTAGAAATAGTAGCTGACATTGCTGTTTCATCTATATTAATCATACTATTATCTAGAAACCATGAAACTAGAAATAGTAGCTGACATTGCTGTTTCATCTATATTAATCATACTATGATCTAGAAACCATGAAACTAGAAATAGTAGCTGACATTGCTGTTTCATCTATATTAATCATACTATGATCTAGAAACCATGAAACTAGAAATAGTAGCTGACATTGCTGTTTCATCTATATTAATCATACTATGATCTAGAAACCATGAAACTAGAAATAGTAGCTGACATTGCTGTTTCATCTATATTAATCATACTATGATCTAGAAACCATGAAACTAGAAATAGTAGCTGACATTGCTGTTTCATCTATATTAATCATACTATTATCTAGAAACCATGAAACTAGAAATAGTAGCTGACATTGCTGTTTCATCTATATTAATCATACTATGATCTAGAAACCATGAAACTAGAAATAGTAGCTGACATTGCTGTTTCATCTATATTAATCATACTATTATCTAGAAACCATGAAACTAGAAATAGTAGCTGACATTGCTGTTTCATCTATATTAATCATACTATGATCTAGAAACCATGAAACTAGAAATAGTAGCTGACATTGCTGTTTCATCTATATTAATCATACTATTATCTAGAAACCATGAAACTAGAAATAGTAGCTGACATTGCTGTTTCATCTATATTAATCATACTATGATCTAGAAACCATGAAACTAGAAATAGTAGCTGACATTGCTGTTTCATCTATATTAATCATACTATTATCTAGAAACCATGAAACTAGAAATAGTAGCTGACATTGCTGTTTCATCTATATTAATCATACTATGATCTAGAAACCATGAAACTAGAAATAGTAGCTGACATTGCTGTTTCATCTATATTAATCATACTATGATCTAGAAACCATGAAACTAGAAATAGTAGCTGACATTGCTGTTTCATCTATATTAATCATACTATGATCTAGAAACCATGAAACTAGAAATAGTAGCTGACATTGCTGTTTCATCTATATTAATCATACTATGATCTAGAAACCATGAAACTAGAAATAGTAACGAAAGTTCTTGGTAACGAAAGTTTAAGGATCACACAATTAACTTTAAACAACACTTTTTACTTAATATAAAATAAATTGAAAATGAACTGTTTATCTTTTACTGGATAACACCCTCTTTTACCCGTCTAGTTTGTTACTTGAAGAGGCCTGATATATAAGTAAGAGTTCCGTAATCTCATATAATTACCACACAGTAACACAGCGACTACTTTATCTTACATTTACTGCATATATTCAGCAAAGAGTTTCAACACTTTGTCTTCTTTTACATTCTCTTTGACTTTCCTGTAGCTTCTGGTTGATTTATTTTACACAAAACTGTATTCTCATTTAGCCATATCGAGTCTTTATTTCTAGGCCATTGAAACAAGTGCTTCCTTGTTTCCATGAAATTTATTTCAATTTCACAATCTGCCTCATCTTTATTAGTTACTTGTCCAACATACCACTTCCCGTCATACACTGCTGCCACATAATCATTGACTGCACACTGCAAACTGTCGCTTTCTATCGTATCAATCATGTCATTTCCAACACAGGTACTAGTTTCTGGATTTCTGATGTCCGATTGCTCAGATACGGTTTCATTGATGTTAGCATTTGTTGCCATTTCAATATTTCCATCATTTTGTTCAGTCGGTTTGTTGTTGGCTTTTGTGTTCTCATACCTCCAAGAATTACAAAGGACTAGGTATGATAAGGGACAATATTGGCCCCCAATATTGAAAGTTTTAATGCACAAGTTTTTAATATCTAGTTTAGCTACAAATGAACTGAATCAATATTAAAACTCATTACAAGTATGTTTGAAGGCTCTAAATGAGTTTAAGAGCCTCACAAACAAGGGCATTTCTTTCAAAAAATGACATTTTTGTTCATTTTTAGCAGTTTTCGATATGTTTTTGGTCTTGGAAATACAGAGCGCACCCTCGAGCACAGCTGATTTTTTGTTGAAACAGGTACATGATAGGGATGCATCATCAGCCAAAAAACTGTGTGTGCTCGGAGGTGCGCTCTTTATTTTAAGGATCAAAATCTTGCCCAGAAAGGTCCAAAATCTACAAAATATAACAAAATTACCAAAAATGCCTTTTTCTGAGACCCTGTTAATTCTTCTAGATAAATAAAATAAATAAAAATATTTTTTGAAGATAGAATATGATCAATTTACTTCAACATGCACAACACATTATATGTAAATGTTATTTTTTTGCATTTTGAACATAATGGGGGCCAAAATACCGCCTTATCATACCTTGTCCTTTGTCCTGACAGGCAAGTGTCACAGTAACAACTGACATCACAAACTTTAATTTGTGATTCGCCCAGTCCTACAACTGCGTGTATTTTCATTGTGCCTTTGACCGATTTCACTGGTCATTTTTCTTGGGCCTTTTCCATCTCTGTGCATTGCGTCGAAGACACAGACCGAAATGTAACGTTAGTCATGCTCGACTGAATAGCCCATTCAAAGAAAGCAGAAGAATCTTGAATAATAACTTTCCCGCTTCGCATGGCTTCATCTGCAAGTCGTTTGCATGTACCCCCGAGGCCGTCACACGGCCCCTTGCCATGGCCAGCCTCAAAGTAATTCCAGCGCGCTTTGATGCCATGGATTTCTTGATGGTTTGCAACCAGGTCAAAAATGTGCTTGTTACGATATTGGCTGGTCGGGGAAACACTCCAGTAATGGATGGTTTGCAACTCATTATCAATTTCCTTCATAGCTGGGATAATTTCATGTATAAATGTCATGACAGTAGATGATTTGTGTCCCATTTCATCTGAGACAATGATAAAACTTTTGTGTTGCAATGATCCATCGCCTAACCGATAATAGGCAACCATTGGGTGGAGTGTCACACTTGTCTGGTTGAAGTAAGCACTTTGTACTTCTTCCAAGGATTTACAGCTGTAATTTTCAGCGAAATCTAACTGGACTATCATTTCATGATCTGGAAGATTTGTTTGAGAGATCGAATTTGTTCATATTGTGTGCTTACACGGCTGATGTGGCCCTCATACTCTTTCATCTGTTTTTCAAATTGTAACACAAATTTGTCTTTGTCCAGATGTGATTCTACTATTTTGGTTACATACTTTTTCTTTCCCTTTTCCTCTACTTGAATTCGTGTCCACAGACTCAGCACTACTGACTCACCCAAAGATTCTTTCATCAATTCAAAACTTGGAATTTCCTTGACAGCCTTTTCTGGATTAGCTGGTATTTCAACACCTGCTTTTCTTAGGGTTTTAGCAATGAGAGCGGCATTTTGGTGTTTTGTACATAGGCATGCACTGCGACTAGAGAATGCTGCTGTTAAAATAAACTTGGGCCGTGATCTACAGAACGACGTGAAGGAGATGTTGACTTGGGTTTTCTGATTTGAATTTGTTATAAAGGTTGGTGAGGTAGTCTGTCAAGACATGTGTTTGAACTTTTTCACCTTTCTTTATTCTCTTGGCATCGTTTTTACCTGGCTGCATTTTACTATTATCTTCCCTTTTCATGAACATTTCCACCTGTTTCTGGTGCCTTTTAACGACGCTAATTATTGTTGACCTATCGACTTGAGTTTTGCATTCATTCTTGGCCAGTCGATGTCGGCAAAGTCCAGTCTTACTAGCAAGTAATCTTGAGCATCTGTATTTCTTCATAATTTTGCCTGACATTACTCTATGTAGAGCTTTCATACTTCCCTTTGGTGTTTCCTTTTTTGTCGCTTTCACTTCACTTACCATTACATTCCCCAACAATAATGGCTTTTTGATTATTTCTCTCTGACTGGATGAGAGATTTGCATCATCCATAATCTTCTCTGTTTGCTTCCTAGGGGTTAGTTCAACAGTGTCGCTAAGTTTGAAAGTTTCTTTTTTCTTCGCTTTCATTCTCTGTGCGGACCTTTGAGCTGTCTTACACCTTTTACGAATAGAATCTCTCTCTTGTTCAAGTAGCCTTATTCTTGAATTTGCTTCAGACAATTCTCGTTTCCATCTTCTAATCGCACCCCTTCTCCTATTGTTTGGGAAATTTAAACAAACTTGCATACGTCCTCTCTCTTGTGATGAGCTGGCTTGTTCAGTCTCGTATCCACTAGTTTCCATATCAACTGATGGATTTACGACCCTTTCCTCTTTCTTTCTTTGGTAATATCGCCTCAGCTTTTCTCGACTTTTCGCATTCCTCCGATTTTTGTCATTTTCTGATAGTGCCGATGAGGGGACATAACTGCGTTTCAATCTCTCCCGTTCCCTCTTTAGATACTCTACCTCATTTTTCTCTTTTAATCTTTGACGATATGCTTTCTGAATTTCGGCTCTGCTCTTCACCATTATGCTAAACCAATGCTGAAATATATGAAACTTTCGTTACTTTCATCAAACCTTCGATACTATGATTTCAAATAGAATACTTTAAGTAATGGTTTGCTGCACAATAACATTTTTGTTTATAAAACATTTTCTGAATATCATGCACTCTACTGTATTTGAAAGAAGCCTGATGTGCAACTTTAAACGCATGACATAGACGCCTTATCAACTGACACCTGAATTGAAATTTTTAAAAAGTCAACTGTCGTAGTGTAATTGCATACACATAAAAGGCATGCATACCAAAGGGTACGAAACACACGTTCATTATTTATGCTTTGATTATTTAACTTACTTATATAAACATCTTTGACAAAACTCCCCTCAAAATACTTCAATTGAAGGAATGTAATATATAAAATCTTCGTTACCAAAAGGTAACGAAGATTTACATCTTTGCATTCACCCATGTACAGCAAAGGGAGATAACTAGGGCAGCGTGTGTTGTTTCGCCACATACAATCAAGCTTCTTTTAAGTTACAAATCTAAAAGATATGAAAGATTTTCATATTTAGACAAAATAAAACTTCGCATCTTAGGGTATACTCACGATTAGGGTGATATATGTCTGCAATTGATAATTTTATACTTTTGCACATCTTCTGTTCATGTTTTGAAGCAGCGCGGAAGTAAAATTTTACGATGACATCATAAACTTAGAGCTATCCGTATTCGAACATTTAGTTTCGTATGTTGATAACGAAAGTTCAAGTAACGCAAATTTAATAAACATGTTACTGTGGGTGATTCTACACAAGTTTTGCAATAAAAGAAAAACGTTATTAAATTTAGCTATGTTTAATAAAGGTAATGTATTATTAGAAAGAACATTTATGGGCCATCGTGTTCGGTTAATGATTAAATACATGGCACGTTTTAGTATTTACTTTTTGAAAAGGGATGGTAATCTTTTGCACTTTATAAGTCATGGAACATTACTTTTGAGGCAGATATATAGGTAAGTGGTCATAATAAGCATATGTATGAAGTTCATGGCAAGACTGTAACTTTACATGAAAATGCAAAAGTATTGTGGTTTTGATGCAAACTAAAAACCATCACGAAGGTTTTATGAATATTTGAAAATCTGGCGACACGCAAACAATGAATGAATGAATGAATGGTGTTTTACGGCACGTCGACACATAAATAGGTCATATTGTGCGCAAAAAGTGAAGTAAAATGAAGAAATGAAATGCCCGTCAACTGGTATATAAACAAGTACATATATATAAAAACACATTATAATGATTTATATAGTCTGATCTCTTTTAGGAAATCTAAAACTAGACTAAAATCTACAGTATCAAATAACTCTTTCATAGTACATATTAACATTGTAGTACCTTTGACGCATAGGATCAAAGTCTACACATTCCAATAAGATGTGTTTGACCGTTAACGGTGCAAAGCAGTGTATACATTCTGGTAATTGCTCACCTTGTAATAAATATGAATGAGTATAACGTGTATGCCCTATCCTGCACCGGGCTAGGACAACTTCCTCTCGACGAATGGGTCTACTAGAAGAACGCCATTCTCCGAGTAATGGTTTAATTGGATGGAGATTATTGTTAACTGACAAATCCCAAGCGGTTTGCCAAGAGTTACGAATATATGTGTTAATACAACTTTTAAAATCAGTATAAGGTAATTTGGTATTAGATATATGTAAATCTAATGCTGCCATAGCAGCACTATCAGCTCTATCATTACCACGTATTCCTACATGGCTTGGAAGCCAGCAGAAAATAATAACATTATCAATTATAAGAGAATTGTACTTTTCTAAAAGTTGAAGCACAACTGGTTATCATGTTTCATATTACCCAGTGCCTGAAGAGATGAAAGGGAATCAGAAAAGATTACAAAATGGTCATCATCAGATTCCTGAATATAATTTAAGGCAAGTTCAATTGCCTTAAGTTCAGCTAAAAAGATAGAGGCCTTGTCAGGCAGGCGGCTCTTTATGCTGTGTTTGTGAATAGCTGCTGCAGCTACCTTATCTCCATCTTTAGAGCCATCTGTGAAGATATGTTGAAAGTCACTGTATTTCGATTTAATTTAAATTTGCTTTGAAAGACAGTAGGGTCTGTACTGGATTTATTTTATTACAAAGATCAAAAATAATTGTTGGAGTTTCCAAAGTCCACGGTGGAATTTGTGGTACTTTGTACTTGGCAATCAAATTTAGGTCGATTTCAGTGTCTCTTAATTTTGGTTTAATACGAAGACCAAATGGTCGAATGGCCTTCGGTTTTCGATCAAAGCACGCAAACAAATATATGTAAGTTATAACATATGCAAAGGATGGAAGTTTTCCAATATTTTCTCTAACCACAAGGCATAAAACTTGAGCTAAACATCGAATTTTGACTAAGAATGCTGTTTAGCTATGAAATATTTGGTGTAAAATATCGGACAAGGCATTTAGCGACAGTAACGAAAGTTTACAATTTGACATTTATTCGTCCTTTATTTTTAAAAAATAAATGACATGAACGCCAAAATTATTTTATACTAATTTCCTACCATTTCATTCTTTAACTAAAACTGAAAAGAACCGTTGTTTTCATCATTAATGTAAGGTAAAATTGCAAAACATCATATGGACCCACTTATTGAAAAACAGTGTAAACATGGCTGTCATCTTTGTTTACAATAGTTATATAGTAAAAAGTTGTAGCAACTACTCGGAACTCCTGAAACTACTTTACAGATGTTCATGAAACTTCACAGGAATGTTGCACTTGATGTCTAGTTGATTCTAGCAAAATTTCAGGTCGGCCGGGGAAATTCAAGATGGCCGCCAAGACTAAAATTAGATTTAAAAAAACAAGTTTATTGCAGCTACTTCTTGAAAACTGTAAGTGATATTGATATATGGACTTTTTCTAAAATGATCAGCATGACATGATGTTGGTCCTTGTCGAAAATCATTTTGATTCGTCATTAAACTTGGCTGCCATCTTCCATCTTTGTTTACATAGAGATATAGTAAAAACTTGTAGCGACTACTTCTCTGAAACTACTTGAAGGATATTCATGAAACTTAACAGAAATGTTGCTCCAAAATTTCAGGTCGGCCAGAAATTCAAGATGCCCGCCATGGCTAAAAATAGATTTTTAAAAACAAATTTGTAGCAACTACTTCTTGAAAACTATAAGTGATATTGATACGGGACTTTTTCTAAAATGATCAGCATGACATGATGTTGGTCCTTGTTGAAAATTATTTTGATTCAACATTCAACATGGCTGTATCTTTTTTTACATAAGAGTTATATGGTAAAAACTTGTAGCCACTACTCCTCTGAAACTACTTGACAGATTTTCATGAAACTTCACAAGAATGTTGATCTAGCTATCAAAACCTATCAGTAGAGCTTCAAGGTCATTGACCTCTTGTTTGACATCGGTACTATGACATCATGCAATGAAAGATAACGTTATATCAGTCATCCAATCAGAAAGAGTATTTTATTTGAACCTTGTTAAATCGACACTATCATATCCTTGTAAATATTGATGGCCAGTCTGAATACAGGAAATTTCTAAAGGGCATAAGAAGCAATATTTAATAGTTGCAATTGTTTTAATGTCAACCAGTCAAGCCTGAAATGACAGTATTGTTCATATTATATTAAAGTATCTGTATTATTATTTCAGGCAATGTGTTTGATGCAGTAACTAATCAGCTGTTGGATGAAGTAAGGACTGTTTTTGCAGATACAGGCAAATGTAAGAACACAATCCTGGCTTTAAGGAAATAAAAATAATGATCATTCTAGGATGTAGCATTTCTAAAGATAACAGTAGATTGTAGGTTAACTGCACTTTTTGAAATTCATTTGGGCTGTTTAAGATCCGTCATAATTTATTTTGAATTTACAGAGTTTTGAATTTCATAATTGTTAGTATTAAGTAGAAAAGAAAAAAGACTACATACAATACAAGCGTTTGAATTCTGCTATTAAAATGTCGAAAAAGAAGTTACTTTGTATTTTAAAGTCATGTAACATTGGTGGAAATAAGGAACTCATACCTAGGCTACTGTGTGTAGTGAAATTTTCCTTTCAATACCTAATTAAGTCTCCATTGTGAATAATTGCTGAAAACAAAGTTAGCTTTTAAAGCAACAATATGTTTATTTTCAACCAAAAGAGATGATGGAATGTAAGTATATAATATTACTGTAAAATGTACATTAAATCACCCAATGTCCCCAGGTGTTAATAGAAACAACCTGTTCAAAATATACCCTCCCAAAGTTTCTGCAACTTTTTTAGCCGATGTTGATATACACAATACATGTACTATATATAATAAACCAGCCATCTATCTGTGTTACGCACTTGTACAGTGGACACAACATAATAGTACATTATTGTTCACATGAGTTTTTGTGATATTGAAACTATTAACTTTAGTTTGCGAAGATTTATTCTATCGATGTTAAATGAGTAATTCCCAAAGTTGTAATACTTCCCAAAACTTTGTTGACCGATTCATTTTACGCTTTAATAACTGTGCTCTGTGTATAAGCCTCTTAGGTTGTTTATTTATAGATCATCTATCTATAGAATCTGTTTACAAACAAATGTGTAAAAATTAGTATGCCATGAATTAAACAGACCTATTCTCAAATTACTTAATTACCTTCGTTACATCATTGAGCAGTATAAGGTGTAGTTGATAGTTATGTGTTATCTGCTAATATACCTCACACAATTAAACTATAATCTCGCAAAACATTTTCGTGTCGAACGTGTTTACAGATCTTGACTTGGATCACAATGTCATCCGGGTGTATGTGTGTCAGTTTGGGGCGTCCGTGGCCGAGTGGTTAGAGTCTCTGACTTGCAATCATTTGCCCCTCACCGCTGTAGGTTCGATCCGTCGGGGGCCTAGGAATCTTTATGTGAGGAAGCTATCCAGCTGGCTTGCGGAACGTCGGTGGTTCTACCCAGGTGCCCGTCCGTGCACGAAAATTGTCCGGAGGGGCCTGGGGTCTTCCTCCACCAGTGGAAGCTGGAAAGTCGCCATATGACCTTAGCTGTTGGTGCGACTATAAAATCCAATTCAATTCAATTCAATTGTTAGTCCGTCATTGCATCTGACTCATTTATTTATATTTTCTTTTTTACTTGAGGATTTTCAACAAACTTCACCAGAATGTATCTAATATCATGTGCAAAATTTTGTGTCTCTGTGACCTATTTTGGATGAAATTTAGGTCACGTGCGGTCTCCGCAACAACAGGCGTATCTTCACGGGGGTCCATCGGTTAATCACAATTCGAAGTCCGTTTTTAGGATAAAACCGTGTGTAATGCAAGTACTCATTGCTGGTTATAAAACAAGTTCACATTCGAAAAGATGACAAATATCACAAAACAACACTAGTTTTTGCGACCATAAATCGCTACTGTGCACCTCCTTACCAAAATGTGAACAGACCACAGACAGATGGCATATATCAACGCTGCAGGTAAGATGTAAACATATTTTGCCGTGGACACATGTGAAGCTTTTTTTGAAAATGAAACAGTTTGCCTTAAAATAAACTGATAAACCTTGTACATACCTCGCAAAACACTGTGTTTACTTTCTAGAAGACGGACCGGGGCACATAATTATATGTTTGATAATTCATTTATGCACGTTTAATTATTGGAGTATTCCATTGTTTGTTCGTAAACACTACTTTTTTTTTTGTCTTTTCGCGATCAGACAATTCGCTAATATGTCTGGAAGAAGAACTTATCCCAACTTTGTCGGAATATAATAAAGGCCTAGCAAGGAAATATCTCTACACTAGTTATACACACCACAAAGTGGGGGAGTATAATGGCATCACCTTGTCCGTCTGTCCCTTAATATTATGTCCGTAGACGCAATTCTTGTCCGGGCTAATTCTCAATAACTCCTTCTTAGAATTTTGCGAAACTTGCTAGGAAGTATCAATATCGAGTGGACATGCACATACTGTCATGACGTTCCGGTTCGATAATTTTCCACCGAGTTATGATCCTTTGTATTTCTAATAGCTCTCCGTAGACGCAATTCTTGTAATATATATATAATACGAAATTCTTGTCCAGGCTATTTCTCTAAAACCCCATGTTATAATTTTGTGAAACTTGCTAGGAATAATCAGTATCAAATGGAGATGGGCATACTATCATGACGTTCTGGTTCAATAATTTTCCACTGGGTTATGGCCTTTTGTATTTCTTATATATATACATAATACAAAATACTTGGCATTTCATACTTGGTAGTCAAATAGAAAATTCTTGTTCGCGCTATTTCTCTAAAACCCCGTGTTATAATTTCGTGAAACTTGCTACATCAATATTAAGTGGAGATGCGCATGTTGTTGTTGTGACGTTCCGGTTCGATAATTTTCCACAGTTATGGCCCTTTGTATTTTTAGCTCGACTATTCGAAGAATAAGAGAGCTTATGTAATCACCACGGGGTCGGCGTCGGCGTTGGCGTCCCACATCAAGGTTTGCGTGTAAGCTGTGTTTACAAGTCTATATCTCTTACATTTCTTATCCTAGCACAACCAAATTTGGCCATGGGCTTCCTTATAGCATTATCTTGAGGGCTGCATAAACAATTTTGGCTCCTGTAACCCATGGGCTCCCATGGAACCCAAATTATGATAGCCCTTAAAATATGTCTATTTCACATCAAATTTTGCGTGTAAGCTGTGTTTACAGGTCTATGTCTCTTACAATTCTTACCCTAGCACAACCAAATTTGGCCATGGGCTTCCTTATAGCATTATCTTAAGGGCTGCATAAGCAATTTTGGTTCCCGTAACCCCTGGGCTCCCATGGAACCCAAATTCTGATAGCCCTTAAAATATGTCTGTTTCACATCAAATTTTGCGTGTAAGCTGTGTTTACAGGTCTATATCTCTTACATTTCTTGTCCTAGCTGAACTAAATTTTGGAATTGGTTTCCTTATAGTATGTTGTAAAGGGTTGGATAAGTAATTTTGTCTTCTGCAAATTCTGGGCTCCCATGGAACCCAAATTGTGATGGCCCATAAAATGTGCAATAAAGTAAGATCTAGGTTTGCATGTAAGCATTTATATATCTATAATTTTGGTTTGGGATTTGTCATAGCATTATGCATCTTATTACTTCACCCATATTGGGGCATGGGCTCCCCCCTCCCCCCCCCCCCCATACCCCAACTCCCCTCCACACCTTTTTTATTTTTTATAATTTTATATTTTTTTACATATTTTTGTGTTGTTTTAGTCAATTCTTACACATATGTTGCAACCCCCCCTGCCTCTCACCCCCACCCCCTCACCCTCCCCCCTCGACTTGAAACATTTTTTTTTTTTTTTTTTTACATATTTCTTTGTTGTTTTAGTCAATTCTTAAACATATATGTTGCCCTCCCCCCCCCCCCACGCCCCCCCACACCCACCCCAAACCCACTCCCGCCTCTCACCCCCGCTCCAGCCCCACACCCCACCCCCACTTGAAAATCTAATTTTTTACTTCTTTTTTTTTATATATTTCTGTGTTGTTTTAGTCATTTCTTACACATATATGTTGCCCCCTCCCCCACTCCCAACCCACTCCCGCCTCTCACCCCCGCTCCTCCAGCCCCCGCCCCACCCCAACTTGAAAATCTAATATTTTTTTATTTTTTTTTTACATATTTCTGTGTTGTTTTAGTCAATTCTTACACATATATGTTGCAACCTTCCCCGCCCCCACCCCCCCCAGCCCGCCGCCTCTCCCCCCTTCCCCCCACACTTGAAACTTTTTTTTTAAATTTATTTTTTTACATATTTCTTTGTTGTTTTAGTCAATTCTTACACATATATGTTTCCCCCTCCCCACCCCCCTCCCCCAACCCACTCCCGCCTCTCACTCCTGCTCCACCCTCCCTGGTACTGAGAGTGGGTATTACACAATTTAGTAAGGAAATTTATGGTCGCGAAAACTAGTGTTGTTTTGTGATATTTGTCATCTGTTCGAATACAAACTTGTTTTATAATCAGCAATGAGTACTTGCAGGCAAATATATGTTTGATAATTCATTTATATGCATTATGCATGTTTAAATATTTGAGTATTCCATTGTTTGTTCGTAAGACCACAGATGGCATAGCAACGCTGCAGGTAAGTTGTAAACATATTTTGCCGTGGACACGCGTGAAGCTTTTTTTCAAAATGGAAACAGTTTGCCTAAAATAAACTTCGTACATATCTCAAAAAACATATCTAAAATAAACTTTGTACATATCTCAAAAAACACTTTCTAGAAGACATGTTTGCAATGTATTCACTCCACAACGGACCGGTTTCTCGGTTTTATCCGAAAACGGACTTCGAATTGTGATTATCCGATGGACCGCCGTGATCTTTCTTCTTGCAGGATTTTCACCAGAGTGTTTCCTACCGGGTATATGCATCTAGCATGTACAATCAGGTTGCTGATATGTCTGGTCTCCACTACAACATGTGTATCTTTCTCCTTTTTTGCAAATTGTTGGTTTGCTGTTTCCCTACCTACCCATGAAAAAGGGCCCTACTCAAAACTTTTTATAGCAATTCTTTAACATATTTTTTTTTACTATCTTTAGTATATTTTTCTTTCATTTCATAAGGTTTTTACTGTCCTTAGAAGAAAAAAAATTCACTTACCTACCTACCCACTTATAAAATCCTGGGTTGGGAAACGGCAAACAAATGTATTTTTAAGGATGGCCTGATCTACTTTGGACGCAATATAGATGACTTCTGGTTTCTGCTATGACATTCGTATCTTGCTCCTTTCTTGCAGCATTTTCACCAAACTACACCAGAATTTAAATGGATCTCTATGACCTACTTTCAACAGAATGTATTTCACTTCCAATCTCAGGTGCGACATGCGTTCCCCACTGTTAATGACATTAATTAAAATATTAAGTGTAAGGAATAAATATCTCATGGGATTGACATTGGTGTGGTCAGATAACAAATCTAGACTATTTCACCATAGGGCTCGACGTGCAGGCCTAGCCTTCTAGTAATAATAAATTACCTTATTGCACTTAAATAACTTGCAGCTTTGTTTAACCTAAGGGTCGACCCCTGTGTGAAGTATCCTATATTTTATTACAAACATATTTCTTGTATTTGAAGACTATAAATGGACATACCACCTACACTCATGAAACTTTATAATTACATTGCCCTAGGTGAGAGGAGAAACCCTACTGTTTTGGGGGCCAGTAGGTCAAAGGTCAAGGTCACAGTGACCTTACATGGAAATATGCATTTCGCACAGTAACTTCAAAACCTTAACACCTACACTCATAAATACATTGCCCTAGGTGAGAGGAGGAACCCTAATGAATGGTGTTTTACGGCACGTCGACACAAATAGGTCATATTGTGTGCAAAAATCCAAGAAAGATGAAGGAATGAAGTAGTAATTAAAAATTAATGTAAAATAAAAACTATTAAAAAATAAGGGATGATATGGTAGTAATATAAACTTCATATATAAATCAACAAATGCCCGTCAACGGGTATATAAACAAGTATATATAAGAACACATTATAATTATTTATATAGCCTGATTAAAAGGAACCCTATTGATTTTGGGTCATTTGGTCAAAGGTCAAGGTCACCGTGACATATGGAAATAGGCATTTCGTGAGATAACTTCAAAACCATAACATCTATATGAAACTTCATAAGTATATTGCCCTTGGTAAGAGAAAGTATTGTATTTCATTGGGGTTAGCAGGTCAATGGTCAAGGTCGCTATGACTTATGTGGTAATATGCAGTGCGATAACATCAAAACCATAACACCTCCACTGATGAAACTTTGTACGTGCATTGACATTAGCAAGAAAAAGAACCTTAATATCTTATATGGAAATACACATTCCGCCGAATAACTAAAATCACAACACTCACACTCATGAAACTTCACAGATACATTGTGTTTGGTCAGAGGAGAAACCCTGTTGCTTTTGGGGTCACTAGATCAAAGGTCAAGGTCACCAGTACATAATCCAAGTGATAACTCCAGGAGTTGAGTAACCTACACTCATGAAACTTTGCCCTTGGTGAGAGGAGGAACCCTATCACTTTTGGGCTTAGTAGGTCAAAGGTCAAGGTCACCATGTTTTCATATGGACATACACATTGCAAATGACAATCCCGGAAATATGATACCCACACTTATTAAACTTCATAGGTGCATTGTCCTTGGTCAGAGGAGGAAGCCTATTACTTTTGAGTTCAGTAGGTCATCAAGGTCACATTGAACTGACTATGATTGAATCCTAAGACATTTTCTCGCTGTAACTTGTAACTATGAGAACTACAATTTTGAAACTTTATGGAAATAGTACCCATGTTAAAACAACAACCTTTATTCATTTTAAGCTTAGTAGGCTAGATGTCAAGGTCACTGTGACCTGATCATGACAAATTCCTTCCCAGCTGTTGTTCATGAATATTTGATCTACAGTCTTGAAACTTTATACAAATAGTGATCTTGGTTATACAACATCCCCTATCAGGTTGTTTTTTTGTTAGAAGGTCAAAGGTAATGGTTACATTGATCTGAACCTAGGAAATGCTTTTAACATAAAAACTTTAGGAAACTGGTGTATAATGCCCCGTTAGGCGGCGCTCTTGTTTCTGTTTAAAGTTCATCTCTAAAATGTTTTTTTGGTTTGGGAATTGAGATAAAACATACTTTTTGCCATTAGAAATGGTACCAATTTGGAATAGAATTTATATAAGTAAAAATACACTGATGTATGTCTATTTTTTAAAGATTATTTAAATTTGATCACTTATCATTTTGTTTCAGTGTCCGATGATGTATTGGCCACGTAAGTATCAGTAGAATTAATTGTTGATCTACAAAATGTCAAATCCTACAAAGATTATAAATGCAAAAAACTAATGATTCATGGTCGAACACTTTAAATGTTTTTTTACAATTTGATTTCTAATAAGCAATTAGATTTGTGTTCAATTAATTTGCTTTCAGATCAAGTAATGATACACAAATACAATCCTTGTACCCACAATTATAGTTGTTTCCAACTTTTCTTACTCGGTAAATATGTTGTAATGCAGTGGTAAGAGATATCCAAAATGGTATAGTGATTATATAAAAACAATATCTCTTAAGGGTAATTTTGTGTCAGAATGGTTTTCTAGACATTTAATGCATGAACAGTTTTTAAAAGGCTATTGAATATTCAATATTTTCACACAAAAAAATGGGTTAAATGAAAGAAAAATGTTCCTAATTTATCAAAGGTTGAGTCTGATATATTTTGTTTTCAGATTGAACAATGTGTTTCAAGCTCCTTTACTGCCAGCTTTGGATCTTGTGGACAATAGGAGTGTAACCGTGGTGACATGTCCAGCTGGTCGTAGTGTATACCAGGTCTGTTTGTCCCCACACCATACACATATTTCCCCACAACTATCTACTATTATAACTGCATTCCAGATAATTGACAGTTCTGGGACACCATACGCATGTTTCCCCACAAATATCTACTATTATAACTGCATTACAGATAGTTGGCATTCCCAGGACACCATACACATGTTTCCCCGCAAATATAAACTATTATTACTGCATTCCAGATAATTGACAGTTCTGGGACACCATACGCATGTTTCCCCACAAATATCTACTATTATAACTGCATTACAGATAGTTGGCATTCTCAGGACACCATACACATGTTTCCCCATAAATATCTACTATTATAACTGCATTCCAGATAATTGACAGTTCTGGGACACCATATGCATGTTTCCCCACAAATATCTACTAATAACTGCATTACAGATAGTAATGGCATTCTCAGGACCATACACATGTTTCCCCACAAATATCTACTATTATAACACTGCATTACAGATATTTGGCAGTTCTGGGACACCATACACGTTTTCCCACAAATATCTACTATTATCAGGGTTTTATGACTTCTTATTTTTACTAACCCTTCTTAAAACCAACCAGTCCTCCTTTTACTCTTTTGTGGCAAAATAAAAAGATACCAAAATATCATGCCTTGGTAGTTCATGGATAAGGCCTTGGTTTTGGAGCTACAGACAGACATCTGACCAGTGTGGGTTCACTCCCTGGCGAAGGCATGTTTGAGGGGAAACTTCATAATCCATCTCATCTATAGCTGAGGTATGACTGTACTGCTTGTAAATATTGCAAGACAACAGCTTTGTGACTAGGTCGTAGTCGATCCATTTATAGGCCACGGCCATACCCTTCTTTGTATAAGGCCCTTTCCCCACCCAAATTTCTTTTAAAGTCATGCAGACTTAAAGGGACACTGTCCGTAACTTTTAGCTTATAAAACACAATAATTATGTTCGCAAACATTACACACTAAACATTATTGAATATTTACTAATTAAAAGCAAGATTGTTTAACGGAATTCAATCGCGGTACAAAAAAAAGTCAATCCGCTTTGTGCGTTTGAACTCGCAGCCCAAACTAAAATTACACTCGCCGTAATAATAACATGCGTGAGCGTAAAGCGGTCGACAACGCTCCCGTCTGAGCTAAGCGGGCTATACATATTTTGCTATACATACTGCGGTAAAAACCTAATGCGCTAATGGAAGTCACGTGATCGCAGAAAAGGTAAATATTGTGGGTCCCACTTTATTTACATATAATAATTAAAACTTTTTTTTTTTCAAACTCGCGAATGTATTCCTACATGCTTCTTAGGGTCTATCCTCATGTTTTCATGTATACATTTCACTGAATAAAAGTCAGCCTGTTATTTGGTTATGCTCAATATCTGCTTACTTACGGACAGTGTCCCTTTAACTTTAAAATTTCATTTCCCGTTTATGGAATGTTTTCCCCAATTAAAGGCAAAATGCCACTTTCCCAAAGCTGAGAAAAAGGCTCTGTAAGTACTTACACGATGTCTAAAAAACACATTTGAATCATGTTGTTTTTTCCTGATGACGCTTTTCCTATGCTGTTTTTCGTTTATTTCGATGGAGACAGTTCCGTATTTAAATATCGCTTCTGTATTTAAATAGCGCTTCTTTATTTAAATATCGCCACATTTTTGTTTACAATGTGAAGGTCACACTCATCATGTCAATAAAATGCTTAGAAATTAATATAGTGATAGAAATGCTAGCGTCTCTACGAAAACGATGTGGGGACATGTATAAAACGCGGGTTATTTTTCAGCATTTTTGCGCCATCAAAGAAAAAATGGCCAATCAGTGTTCAGTAATCTGACACACCTACACATTCGCACATTCGCAGGTGATTGTCTAGATCTATATCGTACCCTACATTACATTACATTACGATATTGAAGAGTTTGAATAGCAAAAAATTGAAATGATATAGTAATTTTCGACATCAGGATCATATAAGATCATTTAAAATTTACATTTAAATAATAAAAACAACTAGCCCATCGGGCTTGTCAACTGTGAGTTTTTACTAGTCCTTCTCAAAAGTGACTAGCCTCGGGTTAGCGTTAGTGTCGAACCCTGATTATAACACTGCATTACAGATAAATAGGCAGTTCTGGGACATCATAAACGTGTTTCCCCACAAGTACTAGTATCTAATAGTGTAAACTGTATAACACTACATTACAGATATTTGGCTGTTCCTGTACACCATACACATGTTTCCCTACAAATATCTACTATTATAACACTGCATTACAGATAATCAGCAGTTCGGGGACACCATAGACATCTTTCCCCACAAATATCTACTATTATAACTGCATTACAGATAATCAGCAGTTCCGGACACCATACACGTTTCCCCAAAAATATCTACTATTATAACACTGTATTACAGATAATTGACAGTTCTGGGACACCATACACATCTTTCCCCACAAATATCTACTATTATAATACTGCATTACAGATAATTGACAGTTCCGGGACACCATACACACGTTTCCCCACAAATATCTACTATTATAACACTGCATTACAGATAATTGGCAGTTCTGGGACACCATACACATGTTTCCCCAGTATAATACTGCATTACAGAAATTGGCGGTTTTGGGACACCATACACAGGTTTCCCCAGAAGTAACTACTGTTATAACACTGCATTACAGATAATTTGCGTTCTGGGACACCATACACAGGTTTCCCCAGAAGTAACTACTGTTATAACACTGCATTACAGATAATTTTAATATATGGAACTCAATGTGTTCTCGGAACATAGTTAGTCCTATATGAGAGACACTCAATGTGTTCTCTTTTTTGCATAAAAAGGGATATTTTGAGTGTTTTCGTTACTCAATTTACTCATTGAGTAATGAGTTGCTTGACTTTTTAATATGGCAAATTCTAAACAAAAAATAATTTTAAAATGATTTAATAGACCGTTACACATGATTCTCCACAAATAACTGTATAATTAATCGAGACTTGATGAAGATTGATTATAATTTTATCAAATCGGTGATTACTTAGGGTTTACACGAGAGAACGATGCGTGAAGGTCAAGGTCATTCTTTAGAGAATTAATAATGAATAAGGGTGGGTAATTTATACAATTATATATATATATATAATGTAATATTATATATATATATAGTAGTAACTGGGTGGGCGTATAAACCCTAAGTAATCACCAGTTTGATAAAATTATAATCAATCTTCATCAAGTCTCGATTAATTATACAATTTTATCAAACCCGGTGATTCTTAGGTTTCCACGAGATTTTAGAGCTTCACAGTCATTATTAACATTACTGAATATTACGGCTTACATGTATGTTTTAATAATAAAAAAAACAATGTTCATATATGTTGATCAACTTTATATACAAAATGCACATCTACCATGTTATTTACACCATGTATTCTTACATATAAAACCCTATGATATTATAGAGCACAACTTGTTATATCAGTTCCATCACTGAGGTTTTTGTCCCTTTATCAAATATGCACTGTCAATTTAACTGTAGGTCCTTTACATTACTCAGTATAACTGAACTGTAGGAGTTTTTATCAATAATTTTCTGATGGTATGTTCGGAAAGTCTTTTCCGAGCTCCATCCCGCTGCTTGCATGATTTTGTCAATCTGAAGCCCTTTTACTGCTGCTGAAGATGTAGAAGCAGCACGACAGCTGTGAGAGCCAAACACACTGATGTCGATTCCTGCTTTTCCCATTAAAGTTTTTAGCCAACATGCTATTGTGCTTTTGGTAACAGCTTTGTGCGGTGTTACAGATGAAATGAATAGCCTTTGCTTGTTTCCGCGTAGCAGCGCCGTCTTTGATATATAATCCTTCATTGTTTTTACAATACATAACTTTTTATTTTCAACGTAATGATCTATCACTAAAGGTTCAACATGTTTTCCTGGTTTTGATTGTTTCAATACATCTGAAATATAGCAAACAATTTTACCCTCTTCAATATGAATATCTTTTAATTTTAATAAATGAATAGTTTGCCCCCTTTGGCCACTTAACAACATAAGCAACATTGCCAATTTTTCAGACAAATGTAACAAAGATAAACTGTCATTTTTTTATATAGATAATACACAGGTTGAAGGAACGTGTTGGGACTGAAAAAAAAATTGAAAAAAATTTGTTTGAGGAAACATCTGGAAAAAAATAAATTCTGAAATTTTTATTTATTTTTTTTGGTCTACATTTGTACACACACCTCAAAACATCAAATAAATGAAAAACTGTACATCAAATAAATGAAAAACTGTACACCAAAAACAATCACAATCCTACCCCGTGTAAGAGATATCTGTGTAAGAGATATCTCTTACACGGGGTTAGAATTTTGGGTAGGATTGTTTTTGGTGTACAGTTTTTCATTTATTTGATGTTTTGAGGTGTGTGTACAAATGTAGACCAAAAAATAAAAAATAATAATTCAGAATTTTTTTTTTCACATTTTTTCTCAAATTTTTTTTTTTCACATTTTTTCTCAAATTTTTTTTTTTTCACATTTTTTCTCAAATTTTTTTTTCAGTCCCAACACGTTCCTTCAACCTGTGAGATAATATGTACGAGAAAACTACATTTACATCCCAGATCTTGCCATATTTTGGCAAATTTGGTCTATTTGTAAATATCCCTTTCATGAACCTTTTTACTAAAACTTCATTGCCAATATCCCTGTCATTTATCATAGCACAAGTTGAAGAAATAACTGATTTTGCAGTGTTAATAGCACTGTATCCGATATTGCTCTGATATAATTCAGACAAAAAATTTAATACGCTTTCGGTAGGTGGATCAAACGTATCAACTTGCTCTTTATCTGAAAATAACATCCATTTTCGGAAATAACGTCCCATATTGCCGACACGTTGATTTCCTCCATGACTTCATAATGATGTCGACAACGACTTCTGATAGGCCTCGACTTTTAAGGCGTTCCCTGATAGGATGAAAGCACCCAGTTGAAGATTTCGTATTGGGTGTTTCCTGTCGACTTGCGTTGGCAGTTGGGTGGCAGAATATACGACTGTTCCGAGACTTGGTGAATCAGTACTGAGAACCACACCTGTGTTGTCCATATTGGTGCTATTAGTACTATCCTGTCCACTTCCTCGTTCACCAATTTTTGAATTGTCCTGCTTATCATACTGAAAGGAGGAAATAAATAACGTTTTTTATTTTTCCATGTAACTGTGAAAGCATCAATTGCCACTGCATTTTTATCTGGTTTATAAGCCACATATTTCTGTTTTTGCTTATTTACCTTTGACGCAAACATGTCAATATCAAATTTCCCCACCGTTTGTTCTAGATTATGGAAAATACTTGGATTTAACATCCATTCCATGACATCATTAATATTCCTAGACAGTCTGTCCGCTTCGAAATTATCGACCCCAGGAACATGTGCAGCACTTACCCAAATGTTTCTTTCTATACACCAAACCCATATAGCCTTAGCCAAACAGTGTAATTTAGGTATTCTACGACCAAAATTGTTTATATATGACACAGCCACCGTCTGCAGCACCACCTATTAATTGTTTCATAATAAAAAATGCTGCTTTCTACTCTAAATAGTTAACATGTTCTTGTTTGTCCTCATCTGACCAGACACCATCCTCTGTTAAACCAGTTGTGTCATTTATTCCGCCCCATCCTGTATTACTAGCATCACTGTGTAATACCACCGTAGGTTCACCCCTTATTATTGGTTTATACCCTTGTTCCACATTGTCTATCCACCATTGTAAATTCTGTCTCATCTCATTTGAGATTTGTATTTTTGTATCAAAATTACCATGACTCTGTTTCACTGGAGGGCTGCATGATAATCCCTGAGGTAATGTACAAAACTGGTAATGCTTGTCATTCCATATAAACCGTAAATACTTCCTATCGGTCCTGCCAACAGGTACGCTGAAATATGCGACCTTCAAATCGATAGATCCGAAATAATCGTATGGCTGTATATTTGCAATAGCTGATTTTAATGTTTCCATTTTAAAATGAAGTTTAGCAACATTGTCATTAAACTGTTTTAAATTATGAATAACTCGAACCGTACCGTCCTTTTTTGGCCTTAGAAATATATTAGAATAATATGCTTCGGTATCTGACCCATAAATAGACCTCAACAATTCCTTTTTCCAAAAACTTTTCAATTTCTTTCGACACCAATTTATTTTCTGACTTACTAAACTGTATAGGTCTAGGGATAAAGTTTTGACAAGGCTTACTTTCAAGTTCCAATTTATATCCCGAAATTGTTTCTAACACCCACGGATCAGAAGTGATTTCTTCCCATACATTTTTATAATGTTGTAATTGTCCACCTGTAAAGTTACTAGGTGTATTGTTTACCATTTGAAGGTCACTTACTTTTATTTTCTCTGTTTTTTGCCTCTGTAAGACTTGAGTCGGAGCTTTCCCCCGGTAACTCATGCCTGGCTTCATGTAGCCTTTGTCCCGATTTGGGTACGTGTTCCCCACTTTTGGAGGTGCTCGGTATTGGTATTGGGGCTGCCCCCTGCCAAATGATGGGTGTCTCACACCTAAAAAAGAGTTCTGGTTGGCACTTGAAAATTTCTGTGACCTTTTTTCCTCTTTTTCAATTTCATCTACACGGGAGTCCAGATCATCCCCAAACAACTTATCGGTAACTGGACTGTCTGTGTCACAGACTTTCCTATACTTTTGCGGTACTAGGGGCCTAATCATTGCTTTTCGTTTTCGGTTTGCTATGCCAATCCCATGTGCCAGTATCTTGAAACTGTCCCTAATCAGCTCTGGCATTTTTGATTGATCCCCTTTATTTTTAGCTCTGAAACTCTGTCTGTCCGTAAACTTTTATTTGTAGCGACTACTCCTCTGAAACTACTGGATGGATATTCATGAAACTTTACAGAAATGTTGCCCATAAAGTCTAGTTGATCCTAGCAAAAATTCATATTGATGTGAAATCCAAGATGGCCACCAAAGCTAAAAATAGAGTTTTAAAATACAAGTTTGTAGCGACTACTTCTTGAAAACTATAAGTGATATTGATATGGGACTTTTTCTAAAATGATCAGCATGACATGATGTTGGTCCTTGTCAAAAATCGTTTTGATTCGACGTTAAACATGGCTGCCAGCGGCCATCTTTGTTTACATAGAGTTATATAGTAAAAACTTGTAGTGACTACTCCTCTGAAACTACTTGGCGGAATTTCATGAAACTTTACAGGAATGTTGCTCTTGATGTCTTATTGATCCTAGCAAAATTTCAGATCTGCAAGAAATTCAAGATGGCCGTCACAGCTAAAAATAGATTTTTAAAAAATAAGTTTGTAGCGAATACTTCTTGAAAACTATAAGTGATATTGATATGGGACTTTTTCTAAAATGATCAGCATGACATGATGTTGATCCGAGTCGAACATTATTTTGATTCGACGTTAAACATGGCTGCCAGTGGCCATCTTTGGTTACATAGAGTTATATAATGAAAACTTGTAGCGACTACTCCTCTGAAACTACTTGATGGATTTTCATGAAACTTCACAGGAATGTTGCTCTTGATGACTAATTGATCCTAGCAAAATTTCAGGTCGGCCGGAAATTCAATATGGCCGCCACGGCTAAAAATAATTTTTTAAAAAATAAGTTTGTAGCGACTACTTCTTGAAAACTATAAGAGATATTGATATGGGACTTTTTCTAAAATGATCAGCATGACATGATGGTTATCCGAGTCGAACATTATTTTGATTCGACGTTAAACATGGCTGCCAGCGGCCATCTTTGTTTACATAGAGTTATATAATGAAAACTTGTAGCGACTACTCCTCTGAAACTACTTGACGGATTTTCACGAAACTTCACACGAATGTTGCTCTTGATGTCTAATTGATCCTAGCAAAATTTCAGGTCGGCCGGAAATTCAAGATGGCCGCCATGGCTAAAAATAGATTTTCAAAATACAAGTTTGTAGCGACTACTTCTTGAAAACTATAAGTGATATTGATATGGGACTTTTTCTAAAATGATCAGCATGACATGATGTTGGTCCTTGTCAAAAATCGTTTTGATTCGATGTTAAACATGGCTGTCAGCGGCCATCTTTGTTTACATAGAGTTATATAATGAAAACTTGTAGCGACTACTCCTCTGAAACTACTTGACGGATTTTCATGAAACTTCACAGGAATGTTGCTCTTGATGTCTAATTGATCCTAGCAAAATTTCAGGTCGGCCGGAAATTCAAGATGGCCGCCACGGCTAAAAATAAATTTTCAAAAAACAAGTTTGTAGCGACTACTTCCTGAAATCAAAATCAATCAGTAGAGCTTCAAGGTCATTGACCTCTTGTTTATTATATCCATGGCTTTCAAAGTGGGAACCATGACCGTGCCCAAAATCTTTTGAACGCTTTGGACTGCCAAGTCCGCCTCCCGTTTTGGTTTTAGTGCAGTCCAAAGTTCTTTGTTCACCCGTGGCACCTGCAGGCTTTTTGCGTTTTCAGGACACAAATGTTTATCGAGCACAAGCTTTAATTGTTCATCTGACATAGGCTGATCTATTGCCTTTTCAGCCAACTTCACCAATTTCTCATCAACGGCCGGCCAAAACATTTGCTCTTCGGCATATTCACTTTCTAACTCGGCCCAAAAATTATCAGATTCATTTGTATCCTCCGCTGCCGGTCTAGGATTCATAAGCGTCTCTTAACTCATCGTCAAAATTCGTCGTTTCCGATCGCGTTTCCCTCTTCCAACAAATCCTCATATTCTTGTGGGGCATCAATAGCGGACGCCTTTCCCTCTTTATTTGTCAATGCATCCTGTAATTGCATGATCGTGTTAGTCAGATTTGCCATTAATTCAGCCTGTTCACGCGAATGTTTACTTGCTGCGGCCTCCATTTTGGAGACTTTTACCCACAAGCCATCCGTCGTTGTGACGTCACTGTCAGTGTGGGCGATTTCGCTCATTTCCGACAAAACTCGTTTTCGAATATTTACCGCGTGTTTGCTTCCAGACAAAGAACCTCGTTCTGGCAAACGCATGCCTTTAGGGATTTTCCCTAAGGCCAAATTTCTCCTAGTGATTTCACCTAATTGAAAGTCATTTCCTTCCTCGGCTAAGTACATTGGCGGCGCCGGATGTTTCGCTAGCTTTACCCGCGTGCATTCTATATAGTTCCCTCGCCCGTTTTGCGACCATTTCGGGGAGGGTTATCGTATTTTCCGTTTCGGAAATTGACGATGCCATTTTTCCTTTGTTCGCCATTTATACCAGGCTCAGCACCGAAAATGTCGAACTAAATTCCAAGTTTTAATGTTCCAAAACTACTTTTACAATTGTTTTTACAGTGAAAAGGATTCCTCATACACTTAGACAACGTTTAAATTATACGTCCTCGCACAATTGTTCCAATTTTGATCAACTTTTATTAATTTTCCAGTTAACTTAATTCTCCGTAAATCAACCTTTTCCAAACACGTTATCGTAATGACCTTGACCTTCACACATCGTTCTCTCGTGGAAACCTAAGAATCACCTGGTTTGATAAAACTACTATTATAACACTATATTATATATTATATGATGAATTATAGAAATTTCCCAGTTTGAGAAAAATTAACATATCTCTTCGTCTACTGTGCTATCTCACCTAGTGTGCAAGATAGCACAGTAGCCAGATTTTAGGAACTACTTTCTCAGCAGGTTGAAGAACTGTTAAAAACTTCTGAATTTGAAGAAGTAAGTGGTCCTGAAATGCCTATGCAACCAAAAAATGCTGGAAATGCCCCCTGAACCCAGCCATCATCGTCTACAGGACGGTTCCAGCCTGTGCCTGTGCAACAATATACTGATGTCAAGATATTTATGTATTACTCCACGCCGTCGCCAAAGGAGTGACAGAAGAAGGATTACGTGTGTCAAAAGACGATTGGAAAGAAATTCATCACAGAATATATAATATATACTGTAGTTTAACATTGTTGTCGTGATACTGGAAATAATTCCCTTGTGAGAAAAATTCTTGCGATAAAGAAACTTGTGCACAAGCGCACTCGTTTCTATATCGAAAGAATCTTTCTCAATAACTGGCAGTTCTGGGACACCATACACATGTTTCTCCACAAGTAACTACTATTGTAACACTACAATACAGATAACTGGCAGTTCTGGGACACCATACACATGTTTCTCCACAAGTAACTACTATTGTATCACTATATTACAGATAACTGACAGTTCTGGGACACCATACACATGTTTCTCCACAAGTAACTACTATTGTATCACTATATTACAGATAACTGGCAGTTCTGGGACACCATAAACATGTTTCTCCACAAGTAACTACTATTGTAACACTATATTACAGATAACTGGCAGTTCTGGGACACCATACACATGTTTCTCTACAAGTAACTACTATTGTAATACTACAATACAGATAAGTGGCAGTTCTGGGACACCATACACATGTTTCTCCACAAGTAACTACTATTGTAATACTATATTACAGATAACTGGCAGTTCTGGGACACCATACACATGTTTCTTCACAAGTAACTACTATTGTAACACTACATTATAGATAACTGGCAGTTCTGGGACACCATACACATGTAACTACTATTGTAACACTATATTACAGATAACTGGCAGTTCTGGGACACCATACACATGTTTCTCCACAAGTAACTACTATTGTAACACTATATTACAGATAACTGGCAGTTCTGGGACACCATACACATGTTTCTCCACAAGTAACTACTGCTCATGTCCTGCCTACAGGTTTTCTGTACTCAAGAAAGAGGAACATACTCTGGTAGGTGTAGTTCACAGTGCATAGCAAAACAAGCATTTTTCCCCTCTTTAAAATTAATATTTATTTTATGCTTAGCAGTGAAATAGTGGATTTTAACTATGGTATGAAATAAAAGTGGTATTTCATACATGTGAAATATAGAGTTTTATTTTTCGCTGCCGGAACTAAGAAAATGAGCTATAGTTTTTAAAACTGGTCAAGTATTTCAGAATTGTTGTCATTTACAGTGGAAAATGTCTGTAGGTCATTTTTTTCAAAAACTACTACTTTCAGAAAGTTATATCATTGGAATGGAAATAACTTCACTAAGAAAATGAGTCTTAGATTATTGAAATCAGTTAAGTAGTTTAGAAGTTATGGGTAATTAAAAACAGCAATTTTATTGTACTAAGCCAATGACTAAAAAAAATATCTTCATACAGCAGTACATTTTGATTATAAAGCATAAAATAAAAAGAAAAATTGTTGTTTTGTCATGAATAACAGATTTGATTTCATCTCGAAGTGATCAGACCAGTATTTTCACTCATGCTTCGCATTCGTGAAAATATAAAGTTTCACAATGAGTTGGTAACTCTTAATTTGATGCTCCAGTTTTGGGTTTGGCCTGACTGGTTAAAGCCATTGATATTGTGTCATAGTCTCGATTCTCAAAATATGTAAGTTATAGATATACCTCATCAGTAGGTTTAGAAACTGTGTACATGTTGTAAAATTTGGCTGATGTTGGCGGGATACCTACTTTAGTAATGATTACTCCCGAGTAACGAGTTGAATCATGGCAACTAGCTTTCACATTTGAAATTATGTCTGTAAATTCTAAAGTACTATTTACAGATTAAATATATACCTCTGTATTTTATAAGGTGTTTAACACTATTTACAATAGCGATAAAAAGGAAAATTTCACCAATTTGATCATTTATGGTCAACTTTTACATACCTCGTCTATCCTAACTCCAAGGTAATACACATTTAATCACTGTTGTATGATCTATCGTTTTGGGCGCTTGTTTAAGCCAAAGGTTTTTCAGCATGACCAATTTTGACAATACTTACACGCAATTTATCTCATTGGAACTGTCATTTTTAGTGGTAAATAAAAATGCATTATTTTGGAAAATAGGTCGAAATGAATATTTATTGAAAATGCCCTAGCAGAAA